>PPNM03000015.1:0-219373 GCA_003707275.3 Kregervanrija fluxuum
ATTAATATTTTTAATAAATCTCATGTGAAGACTATTATGTTCTTGTAATTATTTATGCCATAGGACATAATTATTGTCATAATATGTCTTTGACTTATGACATATAATTAATGTTCTGACACTGACAAAATATTCCAACCTGTTGCATATTGCCAACTGGTAAGACATCTCTTGGAACTTTCTCGAAGATCAATCTCTTTACAAATGAGGTAAAAGATAAATACTAAAATCCCGAATCCTTACATTTGCATGACTGGGGCTATGGCTCAATGGTAGAGCTTTCGACTCCAGATCGAAGGGTTGCAGGTTCGATTCCTGTTGGCCTCATTAGTCGTATTTTTTTAGTATTATAAAATACTTTTTTTTGCCAGCTGTGATGACTGTGAAGTTTTAATATGATTGAGCCCATCTAATCGTAATTTAAAAATTGTTACACAGGGTTTTAAATATTATATTTAAGTTTTACACTATCCATTTTACTGACGTTGTAAGCTCTCTTTTCAAATGCTTTAATCATTAGACTTGCAACCTTCATGGCAAATAATGAACTAACTTTATTATATAATTCACTTTTAAACTCATATTTCAAATTCAATATTGCTCTCGAATTTTGTTCATCAATTTCCTCAATTATCCATTCAGTCTCTAAAAATCTAAACAGTGAATGTGTTACCGATTTAGCAATAATTAGCTTTGGTTTGTTACATTGCAAATCACAAGTAAATTCTTCATCGAATGACTGAAACCCAACACGTAATCCCGCAATTTGTGGCTCATTCATAGCGTCATAATCTGTAATAAATGAAGATTTGCAATAAGGGATAAATTCGTGGTATAGGTCAACACGAGAAACCAGGTTATACATTAACGATTGGGGATGATTAAATCTCTTGTTTATGCTGTATATCTGTGAAGTTGACGACGAATTGGCAAATTTAGATAAATTTAGAAAGTGTCGCCTTGAAAAGCATAAAGTTTGCCTATAAATAGGGTGAAAATGAGTAATCATTATCATATATAGTTTACCATCCAGAGGGATCGTTTGATTGTCAAATCATGATAATTGTATAAAGTTGAGATCGCGGAGTGTTTTTCACCGTTCAAATAATTATTCTTTCTATAGTCCTCAAATTGCCTATAAATTCAAGCGATTCACTTGCCGACTATGGGATCATTAAATCCTTTCTATTACTTAACCCAATGGCTATCAGCAAACTCGGGGTTGGATGCCGCTTCTGTGAAGATTTTGATGTGCCTATTTTTTTCTTTTCCGTTGAGTGCTATTTTCAAAAGATTACCAGATCATAATTACCAATTAAAGAATTTCTATATTATTGGAATCAGTGCTGTTTACATCTTCTTAATTTTAAACATTGTGACAGGTTTTTTTGTTTTATTGTTTAATGCGATTTTTACATATTTGCTTTCCAAATATTATAAATCAAGATTTATGCCATGGGTGAATTTAATTGCATTGATGGGACTTTTATGTATAAATCATATCCAGGCCCAAGTTTATAGAAGGGATTTAAACCCGGGCGAAATTGATATTACTGGAGCTCAAATGGTGTTAGTTATGAAATTAAGTGCATTTGGTTGGTCATACTGGGATGGTATATTATATCATAAGGATAAAGCAAAATTTGAAAGTAATTTAAATACATACCAAAAAAGTAGAGCAATCTTAAGACATCCGGACTTGGTTTCATACCTTGGCTATGTTTTTTTTTATGCGTCATTGGTTACAGGTCCTTCATTTGATTATGCTGATTATCAAAAGTTCATTTTAACAGAAATGTTTGATGATGTTCCAGAAAATAAGAAACCTGGTAAAAAAAGAAAGAGAAAGATTCCAAAAAGTGGTAGAATTGCGTTAGTCAAAGTTTTGCAGGGTTTTATCTGGATTGGGCTATTCTTTTATTTAACCCCAAAAATCACTGTTGATTATGCTCTGAGTGAAGATTTTAGGTCAGGTAGAAACATTGGCTACAAAATTGGTTTCCTTTGGATTTTAGGTTTTGTTGAAAGACTAAAATATTATGCAGTTTGGTTAATCAGTGAAGGTGCATGCATTGTAGCAGGCCTAGGTTATAATGGTTATGATTCCGAAAAGGATAAAATGTACTGGAATAGGGTACAAAATATTGACCCACTGGAATTTGAAACCAGTCAAAATGTTCACGATTGCTTGGAAGCATGGAATATGAATACCAATAAATGGTTAAAAAATTTTGTTTACTTGAGAACATGTACGAGAGATTCTAAAACGGGTAAATTAAAGGCAGGTTTAATTCCAACATTTTTAACATTTTTCACATCTGCATTTTGGCATGGTACTTTACCAGGTTATTATTTAACATTTACGATTGGTGCATTCATCCAAACAGTTGGTAAAATTTTTAGAAGAAATTTTCGACCAATTTTTGCAACAAAGGATAACAGTAACATCTCACCATATAAATGTTTTTATGATTTGATTTGCTGGATAGTTACTCAAGCGACTTTCGGCTATGTTGTTCAACCTTTTGTTATCTTAGAATTTAAAAAATCTTTAAGTTTATGGAAATCATGCTATTTTTGGGTTCATGTTGGTTGTATCATTATTATCTTTTTATTTAATGGTCCATACGGTAAGAAAACCTCAAAGTTTTTACAACGGTATCATCTTCCAAGTAAAGAGATTGAGGTTATTCCCAATGCTCCGGTTCCACCAAGTATCAAATTGGCTAAACTTAAAGATCAGTTTGATTCTGCAACTGATTTGATGGAATTAATTAATAAAAGTAAGGGAAGACTGGAGTTACCAGATTTTGATAACCAAGATGAATTGAGAGATAATTTGCAAGTACCAGATATTGATAGTTTGCAAGAAGACTTTGAAAAGCTAAGCAAAGACTTTGATGAATGGAAATCGCAGAGTCTCCAAGGCAAAGAACCCAAACAAATTACTGATGAAGAATTAAAAAGAGTTAGAAATGCTGTAAATAATTTCGAAAATGATATTAAATCATATTTGGAACTAAATCAAAAGAAAGACTAGGTTATATATATTATATAGGTATTTTATAGTCACATTCAATCATCATCAGAATCATCCAACAAATTCAATTCTGCCATTACTGTAGCTGCTTCTTTTTTATCAATATTACCAACAGAATTTCTCCTTTCCGGTAAAAAATCATAATCTTCTTCCATTTGATCATGATCATGATCATCCTTACTATTATTTTCCTTTGGTTCCCCAATCATGTTAATTCCATCACTTTTATCTCGATCTTCAACTTTATTCTCGTCGTTGATTATTTTATCTGGAATCATTGAAGCCATTGCTAACATTCCTCTTCTCATATTATCATCACCAGGCCAAATAAAATTATTGGGTAGTAAAAATCCATCAAAAGTACGTGGTATTTTAGAAAATTTTGAAAGTTTCAGTGCAAACGATAGTACTGTCTTGGTTTCACTTAAAATTTCTGAGGTTGAATCGTAATCATTACCATTTTCAGGGTAATTTCTAACATCACAGTTATCTTTTAGTTCAATTTCCTTTTCAATTGATAATTTAGGTAAATCATTTAAGACTTTTCTGGATTCATTCAAAGATATCAAGATATTTTTTAAATTATCATTCAATTGATGATTTTGAACATTTTGTTTTAATGATTGATTTGATTTAAAACTTAAAATCGATTGTAAGTGATCTATCTGAGTACCTATATTGTCAACATCAGATATAAGTAATGAGGCTGCCAAAGGATTAGGTGCATATCTTTGAATGGAAAGTGTTAATAAATCTAGGTGCCCTTCAAATTCTGAAACAAGATTATCCATTTTGAATTAGGTATATAATCTATCTTTATAGTAAAATAAAGTTAAGTAATGAAAAAACTGAAGAAATAAAAACGATTTTGGAAAAAGCGTTGATTAAATATGTCCCTGACCTTACGTTCGTTGTAAGCTGAAGAATGGTGGTAAGGATTTCTTGAAATAACTCAAACTGTTTTACGTTCTTTTTTCTCAATGTGTTTTCAATAGTTGTAGAATAACCGTAAATTTTTATTATTGATTTCAGGCATGTCTGATTGTTGTAAAATCTCACCGATTCTCTTTTGTTTTAATTTAGTAACTTTTTCCATTTATTTATTTCAATCATATATTTGCCAATTGGTATCACACCTAGACAGGGCAAAGCTATTAATAATACGATGTCAGACAGCATTTTTAACAATCCCACATTTAATGATCCATTATTCAATTCTGAGCATGATCCTTGGGCAACTGATGTAAACGATGAACCTCAGCCTACATCGGGATTGCCATCACAATCAATATTCTCCTCGAATGAAAGCAACTGGGGAGGTTATAATTCTAACGATATACTACACAGAGAAACTGATCACTTGAAAACCAGTGTAAGTCTCCTGTCTGAAGAGCAAGAGGACCCATTAAATATTCTAAACAGTGACAATATTGAAAGTATATCTAGAATCAATTTAAAGACTGATCTTAAAAAAAAGGGAGAGGAATTGGAAGTGGAGGTAGAAGAAGAAGATTTTTCAAGACCTTTAGAATCTAGCATTTGGTCAGAAACTGAAATTGATAATTTTAACCCTTTAAGTTTTAAAAACAGTGATGACAAAATAATCGTTAGAGTTAGGGAAATACCTGAAAAGGAAGGATTAGTATTCAAACATATTAATTATTTAATTACACATAATTTAAAATTCAATAGTGAATACTACATCCAAAATGGAAATGAAAATGAAAATGAAAATAATAATCTCAATACTAACACTAATGGCAATAATAGTAATAAAAAACCGAATGAATCCAAAATTATTAGAAGATATAGTGATTTTGCATGGTTAGTTGAAATTTTATGGGAAAAATATCCTTTTAGATTGATACCGGAATTACCACCAAAGAAATTTGCTTGTAAGTATAATTAATTATTTTTATTTTGCTTATCCTTGATTTGTACTAACTTTAACTTTTTTACTAGTAGCATCTTCTAACGATCCATTATTTTTACAAAAACGTAGAAGAGGATTACAGAGGTTTTTATATCAATTAATTAAACATCCAATATTATCAAAGGAAAGCTTAATCGTAATGTTTTTGACAGTTCCAAATGATTTTTCAAATTGGAAAAAATTTGCTAATATTGAATCAACTGACGAGCTGGATGGAATTAGAGTTAATATACCAAGAAGATTCAGAATTAATTTGGACAGCGTTTTAAAGGGTTTAAAAGATAATGAATCAGATATTGAAGAAGAAGAGAATTTTAATGATGAAGAATGTGAATCAGGTAGCAATAGAAATGAGTCTATTATTAATAACATTAATCAGATTTGGAATGAAAGTCCTGTCAACTATAAATCGATTGATTTTACGGAAAATTTTCATAAATTGAATGATAATTTGACGAAAATTGCGGATGTTTGGTCAAAATTATATCTTTTAATTGAGAGAATTGAAAAAAGAGAATTAGCATTAGCATTAGATCATCAGAGGTTTTCGATTTATTTGCAGAATTTGTTAAGTGTTGATGATTCGGTTTATGGATTAGATAATCTGATTGAAAATAGGAAGAGGCAAACAGACGATGAAAGCCAGAATTTAAATATTATAAATACAATCATGAAGCAAGTAATCAAGTTTTTTCAGAATTCTAAGAAATTGAAAGATGATGAAATGAATGTAATCAATTCCGATATTCTAGAGAATTTTAAAAAATTTCAGGACTATTTAATTTCTTTACATTTTTTGATGGAAAGATTGATTAATTATAAAACTGAAAGTGAAAAAAACATTCAGGCGTTATTACATAAAATTATTAAAACTAATGAGAGAATCATTCAAATTAAAAATAAATCCGACATTAAAGGTTCAGAAGTTGATAAGTATGTTACAATTTTGGTAACATCGGTGGAGCAATTAAATTTATTAATGTCAAGAATTATACTAGTTAAAGCCACTTTTATTAATGAGTTTAAACTTTTCCAAAAAACTAAATATATTATAAGTGAAATATTTCAAGATTGGTTTTTGGAAAGATCAAAATATATGGATTTGCAACAAGAAAGTATCCAAAGATTATTTAATGAATTACAAGATTTGCCATTAAAATAATTTAATGATTTGAAAAGTTAAGAATTTAAGAATTTAAGAATTTAAGAACTAAGAATTTAATATATTTTTTATAAATATTTATAATTTACATAAAAAATACTCTAAGCAATTTTTTTAGAAGCATTGGTAAAACCGATACCTTTAACAGTTGCAATTAAAGCATTATCGTATTCATCATCTGGTTGAAAGTAAAATTCTGTACCAAATATTTCCTTAATATCCCTCAATAACTGAACTATGTCACTATCTATTTGATTTTTATTAACAATTAATCTTCCAATGTCTTCTTTACCAATGACCATCAACACAAATGCTAGTCCTAATTGAGCCCTGGAAATACAACCACTATGCTCTATTGTTTCTAATAGACTGTATGCAACACATTCTGCAACATCTTCAGGCGTTTCACCACTATTTGCAACGCCATCCGCTATATATCTCAAAGGAGTTTTTTTTGATTCAGTAAACAGAGTTAATCCAAAACCAGGAGATTTTCCAGAATTATCACCTCTCCAAACATCGGTTGTGATATTAACATCACAACCTGTTTGTCTTAAAACATTTCTAGCCGAATCAACCATTCTATTAACAACAGATGGCGAAACTCTGGTACACCATGCAACACCTCTAATTGCCGAAATCTTAGGTATATCCAATATATGAACAGTAACTGGTTGTGGAATTAGAGAATTGACAATTAAATGAACCTCACCACCAGAACCTGGAGGTGAGCCTCTTTTTAGAGTATGTAATTCAACTTCTCTAATACCAAATTTTTCCAAAACTGGTAAAAAACCCCATCGAATCAAATCCAATCCCATTTCATTTTTATTTGAAGTTAATCCTTTAAACACTATTGAAAATTTCTTTTTTGAAAATGGAGCTAAGTATAACATTGGTATAATAAAGTAAGAGACGGATTTTGAACTTGGGCAATTATGTGTAAAATTACCACCAATGATTAAACCAGGTCTATAAATAAGCGTTGTACCTGTATATGAAATTTCAATCACTGAACCATTGGTAACAGACTCCAATAGTCTAAGAAAAGAGATTTCATAATCCGATAAACCGGGGTTTAAATCGTTTGAACGAATATTTGTAATTTTGATAGATTTTCCAGATAACGTTGAAAGAACAAGTCTTGTTGTAAAATTTATATGATCTGTGAATGTTATTAAAGAATGAGACTGTGACATTTTCAAACAAGGTAATTTAGTAATAAAGAAAGACAAACAACGATTACCATAACTGATTCGAACAGTAAAAAGCATGATAAAATTTTAATTTTTTTTTATTTTCCAGGCAGCGAAAAAATCTTACATTACCCGGCTTTAATAATTGAGGCAAATTATTCTCAACTTTGTTTGATAAGTTAATAGTCAGGTATTCAGTTTTTTTGTTTAGTTAATTGATTTCGAAACCCAACATCATGACAGATAAGAAACATATAATGACCGATGGACATGAAGCTAGTACGCAGTTCCGAGATGCAAAGAAACGTAAAACGACAGATACATCTGCAATTAGTACAACAAACGCAGCGACAACACCACCTGCCACTTCAACATCGGTACCAACAACATCAGCAGTAAATATAGGATCAATAAATATCCAAAAAAAGAAACCGCTACAGCAAAAATCAAATCAATCCGAAAATGCTGAAGAATTGACTGATGCAGTTGCAGCTTCGGGAGTTAATTTACGTGCTGAAGAAGAGGCAATGGTTGGAGGTTTAACAATTTCGAAAAGACAGATTGAACAGAATGATTTTCTAAAACCTCACCAATTGTCCTGGTTTATAACGAAGGCGATGGAGGAACAAGGCTTAAAAAGTATTGAATTTGATTCGGATGTTATCAATTTATTATCTGCAGCATGTGAACATTATTTAAGTAGTGTTGTTACTGATTCGGTAGTTATGTCAAGACATAGAAGAAATAGTCAAAAAAATAACAGCAGGACTTCAGTTTCAAATTCAAAATCAGAAATTTCTAAGGCATTAAAGGATATCGCTACCAAACATAAAGAAAAGGAGGAGAAAAGACTACGTAGAAGAATCGCCCTAGGTTTAGAGGAAGATAAAAAGGAAGAAGATATAGTTGAAGAACATAAACAGACAAATTTAACAGCATCAATGATGATGAGTGGTTCTAAAAAAAAGAAATATTCTTGGATGCAATCTTCAAATGGTGGTAATAGTTCAATCAGCTCAAGGGGTGATAATGGTATACGGTATAGGGAAGCTAGAGAGGAGCCAGGTGTTGTTTTAAGAGATCTATTATCTGCTTTGGAAAATAGGAGGATTGGTGTTTCTAATGTAATTGTTAAAGGCTACAGTAAAATGAGGGATTAGTCTTTGTATTAATAGAAAAACATTTTTGTTGTATTATAGTTTATATTTTATATTTATATAGAAAAGGGTTTGATTTTACGTAATGATTTTAGGTTTTTTTCTTTTACTAATTCCATTTAATTCACTCTTTCTCTTTTTGATAATTATCTTATCAGTGATCTCAGCTTCGCTGTCTTCATCAGATGATGAATATCCTTCTAATATGCTCGCTGAAGAAGACTTTTTCTTATGCTTGTTTATATCTATATCTACCGATGATTTGTTAGATTGATCTCTGTAGTTTTTAAAAGCTTGCTCTGCTTCATTTGAATACTTTAATTCTAGGTCGTTGTCTACCCTTTCATCAACTTTGTTCTTTAGTATTTCTAATTTTTTATTTTTTGCTTGCAAATCCTCAATTTCATCCATCATTTCTTTTTCTTTTTGCTGCTGTACCAACCTTTTCTCTAATTGCTCTAAAGCAGTTTCATTACTATCACTAGTAAATTTCTTTTTATTGTTACTCTTTTCATTCTTTTTATCAATCTCTTCCAGTCGAGCTTCTTCTTCTAACCTTATAATCATCTGTTCAACAGTTTCTTCTTTTTTTGGACTCTTTGACTTTTCAAAATTTTTTTTACATCCAGAGACACATTCAAAATCACCATTTTTTGGATCAGTTTTGAATACTAGCATTGCAAAGCATCTTGGACACCTAATATAGAATTGAATAATCTTAATACCTAAATAATCTTGATTTGATACTTCTTTCCTAGCGTTAAATTTCCTGGATTTAGCTATATATTCATTGCATTGCAAACATTTCATTGAAAATGGAATCATCAACCTAACAGTTGGTAAAGCTTGTTGAATCCCATTGGATTTTTTTTTCACCTTTTTAATTTTGGAAGGATCAAAATCAGCTGGATAATATTTATTCATGGCTTTTCTTTCGGACATCTTTCTTCACTACTGAGTTTAGCATTAAAAAAAGCGTATTATAAATCTGAATGGTAAGAACGATAATTTTTTTTTCTTATTTTTTTGACTGGCGAATGTTTTGTTTTCCTTTTTATTTTGGTGTTTTTTTCTAATTTCAACACGTCTTTATCGTTTAAAATTTTCTTTTTTGGTTGTTTAATCCATTTTCATTTGAAAACAACCATGCCATTGGAATTTGATTTGAACAATGAGATCACTACTTTTGAAGATAATGAGCTAGTTTTTTCAGCCGAAGAAAACATCCCATATGAGGAGTACTTGAACGAAGCGAGCGCTTCATTAGTTGAATCTCCATCAAATATACAAGATGATGAAACCTGGGGACGTATTAAAACTTTAGTTCTCTGTTTACCTGACTTTTTTTTGAAAAATACTCTAAAAAATACAAACACCGTTTATGACACTTTTATTTCTGCATTTGAATCCGAAATTGAAAGAACTGATAAAGATATAATGGAAAGGAATTTCGATGAGTTTGAACATCATAAAATTAATCTTCAATTATACGCATATTTAGCTTTTGTTTCAATGAGTCATTTGGTTGATAGTATAATTGAATTAAAAGGCGAATCATCGACGTCAAAAGAAATTGCAGCTAAATTTAAATCTACATGTAATACTTTTATTAAGCTTTTAAATAGTGTTGACCATCTTTTTTCTTTAACTTTATCATTTATTTTCCAGTCAACAACAGAGCATAGTTTTTTTGTTTCCAATGTTTTTTTAACAGCTGTTAACCATGCCATGGAAAAACCCGAAATAATGAAATTAGATATCATTAATAAATTAATTTTAACAATTATTTGTAAAGCAGTTAAACTACAGTCCCAAGGTCAACCAGTACAAAATCAGATTATCCAACACCTAACTTATTATTCACATTTATCGGAAGAAATGGCATTAATATTCAGCTCATTAAATGAAGAATTTGATAATAGGGCACTTTTAGAGTCCACTTTGCGTGAATTGTCAAGTAAAGATTTATCTATCAAAATGACAGCTTCTGCAAAATCAGTGGGTGAATTTATTTTTATGCTAACAAAGCACATTCCTGAAAGGATGATATCTTACATCGGCCAAATAACCGCCTTTTTTACAAATTCTCCTTCACTACGAGGCTTTGTTATCGAATCTTTAGGTAAATTAATGAAATTTATTTCAAGATCGGATGAAAATTTTAAAACTTATCAAGAAAATTTAGATGTTATTTTTAATATTATCGATGAAAGGTTGTTAGACACCTATCATCAAGTTCGTTCTAGATGTTTACAAGCAATTAACGAATTACTAATATCACCTACAATTAAGGTTAAATTTGTTAATCATAGAATACTTTGGACCTCAAGAGCAGTTAGACATCTTGATGACAAAGCAAGTTTTGTAAGAAAAAATGCATTATCCTTATTAAGTGCCTTGATTATGACACACCCTTACGGTGTTGATGATAGTAGACTATCTTGGAATAAATATTGGGATGACATCTCCAAATTTACAAAAGAGTTAAAAAACTTTAAAAATGGTGCCGTTTTGAGAAAGCTTAGGACAGAGGAATTAAATGATGTGGGTTTGGAAAAATATGATTTTTGGGGTAAGAATTTTTTTTATAGAGAAAACGAATTGTTTGAAAGTTTAAATTTGGGAGATAATGTCTCCATCAACAATCAGAACGTTGAAGATGAAAATGAATGTGAGGACAACGCAGAGGAATATCCGGAGCATATTGCTGAATTAATTTTGAAAAGAAAGTTCTGTAGGGATTGTCTTACTTTTATCACATTACTTCATCAATCGTTGGATTTATCCACTGATTTATTGAATTCCAAAAATAAATCGGATGCTATTAGCGCAATGGATTATTTTGTTTTAGCTGAAGCCTTTGGTATTGAAAATGCGAAGCAAGGTATTAAAGAAATGTTACATCTAATTTGGAAAAATGGTAAAAATGAAGATGGAACTAAAATCGTTGAAAAACTAATCGAATGTTATACTCACATTTACCTTACTCCACCGGATCAGTCAACTACAGAAGAAGCCGATCTATATATTGCAAAAAGCTTGATTAAATTGACAAATAATTGCACCATGGCAGATTTGGCCTCCTTGGAAAAATTAGTTGTAGAATTATACAATAAAAAGACGACAACACAACAAAGCATCAATTATTTATGGCATACCTATATTTCAAACGAGAACG
Source organism: Kregervanrija fluxuum (assembly GCA_003707275.3). Lineage (NCBI taxonomy): Eukaryota > Fungi > Ascomycota > Pichiomycetes > Pichiales > Pichiaceae > Kregervanrija > Kregervanrija fluxuum. The sequence goes on from PPNM03000015.1 coordinate 11,667, forward strand.
AAAAATTAAAGAAAAGTTCAATTATTATTTTAAGTATGTTAGCAACAGCAGACCATGAAATTGTTTTACCAAATATTACCTATTTGTTAAACATTGGTTTAAATGAAAAGGTTGAAGATTGGCAATTAACTAAATTTTCATGTATGGCTTTAAGAAAAACTATTCCTGAAAAGATACCCAAAGAATTTCAAATACCAGATTTTACCATTGCAATTGATAGATTAAAGTCTTTACTACTGGTGTATAGTGAAGAGGGAAATTGGTTTAGTATGGCGGAAGAAGCATTGAATACCTTGTACACAATTGATGAAACAGCAGATCAAATATCATCAGATATATTGAAAAGCAAAGCCATGAGTATTTTCACAAATGATGAAGAAAATTCAGAAATTAACAGAGTAGCCGCCTTATCGCAATTTTTATTTTTACTGGGTCATATTTCATTGAAAACAATTGTTTATTTAGATCAATGTGAAGCAGGCTTTAAAAAAAAGAAAACCGAGACTGAACTGAAAAAATCGGAAAGAGATGCTGAATTAGATTTAATTGGCGGTACAAATGAAGATGATTTTACAGATGCTGTTCAAAATATTAAAGAAAGAGAATTATTATACGGCGAAAAATCATTATTAGCAAAGTTCGTGCCATTGGTTCTTGAAATTATTTCGAAGCCCAGTCAATATCAAGATGATATGCTACAAAGACAGGCAACTTTATGTTTTGCTAAATTTATGTGTATATCTCCACGATTTTGTGAAGATAATTTGTTACTTTATTTAGAATTGATGGAAAAATCAGCTGATCCAATTATCAGAAGTAATATGGTTTTAGGCTTGGGTGATATGGCAGTTTCTTTTAACAATATAATTGACTCTAAAAGGAACGCCTTGTATAGTAGATTACAAGATAGAGATTTGACTGTTCAAAGAACTTGTTTAATGACGGTTACATTTTTGATTTTAGCGGGCCAAGTTAAGGTTAAGGGCCAATTAGCCCAAATGGCAAAATTATTAGTTCACGAAGATAGCGGAATTCAGGATTTATGTAGATTATTTTTCACTGAGTTAGCTGGTAAAGATAATGCGATATATAATGGCTTTATTGATATGTTAAGTGGCCTAATGGCAGACAGAAAATTTGATGCACCCTCGTTTAAAGAAGTTTTAAGGTTTGTTATTCCATTCATTAAGAAAGAAAAGCAGAGATATCTATTAATTACAAAAATTGATATGAAATTGCAGAAAACTGACGACGAAATTGAATGGATGAGATTAGCACTATGCTTAAAAGAATTTTTGAAAAGAGAAGATGTCGGAAATAAGGCTGATAACGGTTCTCAACAAAATCCCAAGTCTCAATTTTATGCTGACATCAGTGACCGTCTTCAGGCGGGATTCAAAACATTTAATCTCGATAAACTTCAAAAAATTAGAGAGGGAGTAGAAATAGAAAAAGAAAAAGAATCAGAAGGATCACAGAATAACATAATTGCTGAAATTGAAGAGCTAGTAAAAGATGAAAATAATTTTGCAAATAATATAATCGGGCCAGAAAGGGAGGAAAAGGAAAAGGGAAAAGGAGGAAACAAAGTCGAAGGAGAAGATGATGAAGAAGAAATTGAGGAAGAAGGGGCTGAAGAGAAAGAAGCTGAAGACGAAGAAGACATCGTTAATGAGGGGGACAACAGAGAAAAAAAAGTAGGAAGAGAAAAACGAGAGGATGAAGGCGAAGAAGAAGGAGATGATGAAGAAAAAGAAGGTGAAGAAGGTGAAGAAAGTGAAGAAGGTGAAGAAGATGAAGAAGATGAAGAAGATGAAGAAGATGAAGAAGATGAAGAAGAAGCATATAATGACCAGGAACAGGATTATGATGATGAGGAAGAGTAAATATTTTAAATAAATCTAGTATTATTTATCATGAATTATTTATCAACACATTAAGGTTCTATAAATATTAAGTAACATGCTCATTTTTTGATCTATCACCGAAAAATTCATCAGGATGTTTGAAAACGTTCTGAGCGGTGACACTACCTAATTTATAATCCAATGGTAATTGCTTGGAATATAATTGACCCGATTGTAAATGATCTTTAACTAAATCGGCCAAACCGTTATAAAACATCGGGTCGCCATTCAATGATTCGCATCTGATAACTTTAGAAGAATCTTTAACTGCCTCTTTCAATTCGATATCAATTTCATGTAAAGTTTCAATATGATCGGTGGTGAATGCAATTGGAACTATAACAATACCAGGAACTAAATTTTCATTAATCATCTTAATTGAGAGTTTTTCGGTTTGTCCACCCAACCAAGGCTTTGGACCAACTTGTGATTGCCAAGTTAATCTATAAGGATTTTTGAATTTTAATTTTTCCATAACAGCATAAACAGTTGCGGCAACTTCAGCTGGATAAGAGTCACCTCTATTAATAATATCCATCGGTAGGGAATGCGCTGAGAATTGAATAACAACATCATCCCTAATGTTTTCAGGAAAATTTGCGAGTGCAACTTCAATATGTTCAGCAAAAGTATTAATTAGACAAGGATGTTTAGGCCATCTATCAATAATAGACCAGCTAATTTGACCATCTGGGTCCAAAGTTTTGGATAATCTATACAAATCATTAATTGATGATGCTGTTGTCGAATAACTAAACTGAGGATATTGACTGAAGGCAACTGCTCTAGTAACACCATCTTTTATCATTTCTTTCAGAGTTTCACCAGTCAATGGATTAGCGTATCTGAAAGCAACATATGGATGATGTGGAGCAGTCTCTGGCGATATTTTATCCAGTTTTTCACACATCTTAGACGACTGAAATTCTGACCATTTACGAATTGGTGAGCCGCCACCGATAGCTTCATAATATTTTTCAATTTTTGGGGTACGTGTATATGCAATGAATTTGGCTATAGTAGATTGGAAACGACCAAACGGGATCAAATCGCCATCAGAGAATAATCTTAACAGAAAATCATAAGTTTCCTTAACCGTTGAAGGACCACCCATATTCATGAACACGATAGCGGTACCTGTAGATTTATCGGTTGAGGTGGATTGAAAACGAACAAATGAACCCTTCAACATCCTAGTATTCTTAAATCCCTTTAGTAAAAACATGGTATCTAGATTCGTAATCGGATACAATTTAAGTAAGGAAAGGAAAGGAAAGAAAAGACCTTGAAAAAAGGAAAGGAATTCGTTAACCTAAATATTTATTGTAGACAGCGAAAATCATTAATTTACTATATAATCAATAACTATCTATTATCATCATTTAAGCAACCATGTCATTTGATATTAACTGGAATAATATATATGCCGATCCAAATATAAATAATTCTTTTAAAGATTTTCTTAATTCGAAGTTGTCGACAATTGAGCTTCCAGATTATTTAGCCAATCTTCAGGTTGTCGATTTCAAACTTGGACCTGAATCACCAGAATTATCAATTAGGGATATAGATTTACCATTCCCAGAATTCTATCAACAAGAAGAAGATAGGAAGGCTGCAGATGAAGAGCATAAAAATGATGAACAAGAATCAGGGAATAGTACAAGTATAAATTCTCCATCTAGATCCACCATCCCTATAATTCCATTACCAACTCCAGCGTCAAGCAGACAATCGCCGATACCGAATTATTTTAATAAACATATTCACTCTCCGCAAGCTCAGTCAGACTTCTTATCAAGGTCACCATCACCTCATCCGTTTTTGCCTAAGAGAACAAGCACACCAATGACCTTACAGTCACCCAAGGCTGCTGGTTTGCTATTACCAAGAACAAATTCGGGATTTATTCCGACCGTTGGACATATTGGTGTCGGACTAGGAGGGTTTGGTGTTGTCAGTGGTGAAAATAATCTTAATATCAATGATAATTACAGCTACAAAGAAAACTATAATGAAAACTACAATGAAAGCTATAAAAAAATTACACGGCATGAGCACTTGGAAGAAGTTGTTGATTGTGATAGTGCAGGAAAAATGAAGAATAATGTGAAAAAGAAAAAGGAAGAAGAAAGTGGCGTCAATGAAATAAAAAAAATTGAGAGCAAATTAGAAGACTCAGATGAAAAGGTACTTATAGAAGAAAGCAAAAGACAGGAGGGAGGAGAACTTGACCAAGAGGATGAAAATGATAAGAGTGAGATAGGAGACAAAAAAGAAAAAAGAAGAGAAGAAGAAAGTGAGGAAGAGGAAGAACAAGAAGAAGAGGAAGTGCAAGAACAAGAAGAAGAAGCAGAGGAAGAAGAGCAAGAAGAAGAAGAAGAAGAAGCAGAAGAGGATGATGAAGAGGAAGAAGACAAAGGGGAAGGAAACGGAGAAGAAAAAGAAGAAAAAGAGCAGGAAAAAGAAGATGAAAAAGAAAAAGCGGTTGACCAGGATGTTGCAAATGAAGAAATAGTAGAAGCAGTGAACGTTCAGGGGAAGAAGGAAGCAGGGGAAGTGGAAGAAAAAAAAGAAGAGGAAGAAGAGGAAGAAGAGGAAGAAGAGGAAGAAGAGGAAGAAGAGGAAGAAGAGGAAGAAGAAGAACATAAGAGAGAAAAAGGGTTTGATATACAATTATCAATGGAAATTAAATGGAATTCTAAAATTTACATTGAAGTTTCATGTGATTTATTAGTCAACTATCCTGCCCCAGAATTTATTAGACTACCTGTAAGGTTAAAAATAACTGATTTAAAAATCCTTTCACTAATGGTTGTTGCGTATATTTCTCAAAAAGTATTTATTTCTTTTTTGTGTGATATCAATGACGAAATTGGTCAAAATGATGATTATCCAGGGGGACAAGATTCAAAAAAATCACCAATGGGTGAAATTGGAATGAACGAGATACGAAGAGATAAAGGCATGGAAAGGATTGATGTGATCAAAGATATCAAGATTGAAGGTGAATTAGGTAATTGGGACGGAGATGGAGAAGGTGTTGAAACTGGGACAGGAATTAGAAATGAGCCATGGAAAGAAATTGAGTTCAAAGGTATTCAAAATGAGGGTACTTCTGAAGATGGTAACGGTTTAGTTTTAAGAAATATTGGTAAGATCGAAAAATTCTTAGTTACGGCATTTAGAGGATTATTGATCAGTGAAATGGCATGGCCAAGTTGGGTTGAGTTAGATTTCAACGAGGAGGATGATGATAACAACGAAGAGGGAGAAGACAACGGAGATAAAAAAGAAGATAAAGTATAATAATATAATAATTTGAATATAAAATAAAGCTAACCGAAAAAATAAATAGCAATGTTTTACGATTGTTACTATTGAAAGAAAAAAAAACGGTTATACAATTTTCGCAGATTTCGATTGTTCTTCCAATTATGTGATACTGTATTATACTTTATTTTATATTCATTTCTTAAAATTTATACTCGTACGCATATACACAAGAACAAACATGATTAAAGTAAGAAGGTTGTTTTCAACAACAAGATTATTGAAACAGCAGAACCATTATTCAAATTTAAACTTATCGCCAGGTGCATCACAAAAAGACATAAAATCAAGCTTTAAAAAATTATCTTTAAAACTTCATCCGGATATATTGAATTCGTTATCATTAACCCCAGATGAATTATCAAAAAAACAGGATAAATATTTAAAAATTAAAAAATCTTATGAAATTTTGATTGATCCGAAGAAAAAATCAGAATATGATTTAAAAATGGGTCATTCTACGGCGGGCTATAAATCGCAAGCATCGCAACATCATCGTTCGAATACGTTTCATTATTCTGGTGCAACAACTCGTGATCCATTTACCGATCATGATGTTCCACATTTCGACTCTAAAAAACATTTTGAAAGAAACATGAGAAATGAAAAAAGAATGAAGTATAGAAGGGTTATGGAATCCGATGATATTTTTGGCAAGGCATTATATTTCAGGGACTTTAAGAATGGCCCAAAAAAAGATATTTATAAAGTTTATAGTAATTCATCAAATGTTAGGACGGAAGAAGAGAGTAAAAAAATAGTGATGAAATGGGTTTATGGTTTTGTGGGTTTATTTTTTGTTTGGTATATTACAGCAGGTAGGTATAGCACAGTTAAGGAAAATGCTGATGATAAAGAAAAAAAGGATGAAAAGAAAGAATTTAAACCTTACCCAACTGCATTGAATGTTAATAATGAATATGGTAAAATGTTGATTAAAAGCTCTAGTCAGGAAACAAACAACGAAAATAATAAATTGAAAGAACTAAACTCTATTGAGAAAGCTGAGATTAACTTAAATGGGAAAGCCAAATCTGGAAGAGAGGCCAGTAATTCCGTTATTTCCGATAAACTGATTGAGGAGGAGGAAGAATCAAGGCAAGAACAACTACTAGAGTGAATTTTTATAAAGAAATATTTATATAGTATTTTAGAAACACTTAACTCATTTAGAATATTTTAAAACAAACCATTTAATTTAAAGTAAACAAATTAAAATAAAAAAATTCATAACAATAGGAAAAAAATGAAAAAAACACAAGTTAATACATAAAGGAATTAAAGCGTTGAGCTCAAAGCACATAAAGCAGCCCCAACACTAGAACCATCTTTTGAAATATTAACATGTAATCTTCTTTCACCTTGATTACCAATTTGAGTCATTGCAAAAGCATCTCTCATCATTGTTCTAAAACCTGGATAAAATTCAATAACCGCACCATCAGCACCCACATCAACTTCAACATTATGACCCTTAAAAGCATCGGTCTTAATTAATAAAGCAGAAATTGGAACAGCAGAAAGGTATGCAGCACGTTTCGCAATTGCTCTTGTCAAAAATTGAATCGCTATTCTTTCTTCAACAGATGTTGGTAATCTTAGCATATTTTTTAATTCCAATTCGGTTGCTCTTAAATTAGTTGAATCATCAATTTCAAACAGTGACATACCTTCACTTGATAATTTCCATGGAGTTCTTAAACGATGAGGTAAATCTTCAAAAGTTGAATATTGGTTTAAGATTAAACCTTCATGATGTAAGTCGATTAAAACATTTCTTAAAATTTCACCCAGATACATACCACTAATTCTTTTTTCAAACATGTGGTAATTTGGATTTGAAGAAATTTCATTAATTTTTTCATCATACTTTGTAACAGGCAACAATTTTAATGAATTATCAAATGAGCCCCATTCGGTATTGATAATCATATGTGTAACACCCTTTTCAATTAACTTCTTCTTTATTTCGGCTGGTAATTTCTTAATATTTTCAATTTTTTCATCGTATGCACCATTTGTACCTGTACCAAATATGCAACCAATTGATGTCAACCCTTCTTTATTTGCTCCAGTATAGGATCTTGCCAAAAGTGTTCCAACGGTATCATTTGCCAATGCAGCGACGTCAACAGGAATATTTAATTCATTTAAATGATGTTGTAATAAAGCCACAACGTCTTTACCAACTGTATCAGGAATATCAAAACCTTTTGTCCATCTAATTAAAGTACCAGAATTAATTGAAGTTTGTTCAACTGGGAAACTAAATGTAAAACCCAGTTTAAATTTATTTTCCTTATCTTTAATTTCTTTTAAGTTATGGTTTTTTTCTAAAAATTGTCCAATTTTACCTGCTAAATATTTAAATAATTCATCCGAAGTTGACTTCATCAAATCCACTGGGATTGGATTTTTCGATTGGAGTAAGTCAAAAGAATGATCACCATTTAAGGTGACAGAACAGACTCTGAAATTGGTACCACCTAAATCGGCTGCCAACAAAATACCCTTTTCTTTACCAGTAGGAACCGAGGTAACATATGTTGGAATCATTGGCATTGAATCATGAGACGAGGAAACGGTAGACAATCCTTTCTCTGCAGATTCGATAAACAAGTCCACAAGAGCTTTAAGCTTATCTTCTGTAATCTCAAAAGATTTTGCAATTTCTTCGACTTTAGCTTTTAATTCGATGTTCATTATTTTAATACAAGTATAACAAACTATAATATATAAGAAAAAAAAAGAAAAAGAAAGAAAGAAAGCGATAAAATCTGAACTTATGTTGCAACTAACACACGATAAACAGAAAAATATAAGCTGAGCACACAGATCCTGGAGAAAATCAGCTGGAAAAACCGTTCATAGTGAGTGGGGTGGTTCCAAAGCTCGGATTAAATTAAACTGATGTCATTATTTTTCAACCTAAAAAATAAAAAAAACTGACAATTTCTCCGCAGTCACGTGACGAGATGATCTTTTAATCCGGGCTGCAAAAAAGAAGTCAATTTACTACACAGCCGAGAAATGACACTGACTTCTTTTTTCTTATTTATTTATTTTTTTAATCCGCGTTAGTTGACAGGTTCTTAAAATTATTTTAAAATTTTTATCTGACTTCTTCTATATATCAATTAGTTGTTTAAAAAGTTTACTCTTCCCTTATTTTTTTTTAATTTCATTATTCAGCTCTAACTTTAATTGTAACAATACTATTTACTAACTTAAAATGTCCCTGCAAAACGCATGTAAAGTTATTTCAGCTGCAAAAATTGCAAAAACCTATATTCAAGAAATCAAAGATGTTACATCGAAGATGATTATAAAACCAAAATTAGTGGGATTATTGGCAAATGAAGATCCAGCTGCTATGATGTATGCAACATGGACAGGTAAAACTGCAAATAGTTTGGGATTTCAATATGAATTAATTCAGGTTCCTAAGGATCAATTAGAAGAAGAAATTTATAAATGTAACAACAGTGACGAGATTAATGGTATGATTGTTTATTTCCCAGTTTTTGGTAACAAACAGGATCAGTATTTACAGCAGTGTGTCTCAATCCATAAGGATGTTGAAGGTTTGAATTTCAAATATGTTTCCAATATGTACCATAATATTAGATATTTGGATGATGCAAAAACAATGAAATCCATTTTGCCTTGTACACCATTAGCAATTGTTAAAATTTTGGAATATATCGGTGCCTATAATAATGTTCTAAATCATGGTGACAAATTATACGGTAAAACCATTACCATTGTTAACAGATCAGAAATTGTTGGTAGACCATTGGCAGCATTACTGGCAAATGATGGTGCAACTGTCTATTCTGCAGATATTAACGATATCCAATTATATGAAAGAGGTGATGGCTTAAGATACAAACAACACAGAGTTTTAGATTGTGATAAATCTCTAGAAGAATGTGCAAAAATTTCCGATATTATTATTACAGGTGTTCCAACAAAAACTTATAAATTTCCTACTGAATATATTAAAAGAGGAGCAATTGTTATTAATTTTTCAAGTGAAAAGAATTTTGTTGATGAAGAAGTTGAAAAAGTTGCTTCTTTATATGTTCCATCAATTGGAAAAGTTACAATTGCCATGCTTTTGAGAAATCTACTAAGATTAATGGAAAATAAGAAGGCCACAAATGCAAAGCAGGTTGAACAACTTGTAGAACCAACGAAGTAGGATAAAACTTTAATAACATTAATGAACTATTCCCTTATATATATATAAAACCTTTTATACGTTTGCTTTTATAAAATTTTATCATAAACAGTCAATACAATCAATTTATGTCACGGAAATAAACCGTTAAATTTAATGCGCAACGAGTTAAACGATTTTGATCTGAAAAACTTAGTAAAATATAATTTTCATCTCCTTTTTCACCCGGATTTAAACTTTTTATCTACACTTTTTTTTCTTTCCCCGTCTTTTTATTTTTCAATAAAAAAAACACCATGACAATTCCATCCATACCAGTATTGAAGACTATCAATGAAGTTCGTGCACTAAGATCTAAATATTATAGAAAAGGAGAAACCGTTGGATTTATACCAACAATGGGTTATTTACACAAGGGACATTTATCATTGATTTCAAAATCATTAGATGAAAATGATCATACAATTGTCTCCATATTTGTTAATCCATCACAATTTTCGCCAAATGAGGATTTAGATACATACCCAAGGGATCTATCACACGATTTAACGCAATTAGATTCTTTAACAAAAAAAATTGATGCAGTTTTCACACCAACAGTGGGTGAAATGTATCCATCAGGTATACCCTTGGATGTTTCTAAACAAAAGGGTGCTTTTGTGACAGTTCTTGGAGTTTCAGAACAGCTGGAAGGCAATTCAAGGCCTGGTTTTTTTAGAGGTGTTTCTACAGTTGTGACGAAATTGTTTAATATTGTTCAACCAACCACTGCATATTTTGGCCAAAAAGATATTCAACAAACTGTCGTTATTGAAAGATTAGTTAAGGATTTATTAATGAATTTGAAAGTTGAAATCGTTGAAACTGTTAGAGGTGGAAACGGCTTGGCCTTAAGTTCAAGAAATAAATATTTAGATGATGAAATTAGAAACCAAGTTACTTGTTTATATAAATCCATGGTGAAAGCAAATGATAGTTATTTGGATGGTAATACAGATGTTAAAGATTTAACTGAAACCATTAAAAAGGTTATTGAGGGAACAAATTCAAATTTTAAGATTGATTATATTTCATTCAATGATAATGAAAACTTAGATTATCTAGAGAAAATTGATACGAACAAGGGTTGTATTTTAAGTTTAGCAGTTTTTGTTCCAAATTCTATTAAAAATTTGAACCATGAAACAACAAGATTAATTGATAATATGATTCTTAAACCATATTAACCAGCCCATTATTAAACTATATATAATACATATTTTATAAATTTTTTTTTTCAGATTCGATTAATTCATTGAATTTTTTTTGTTTTAATAACTGATTCTCTTTGCTTGTAATACTTTTAATCCTTTTACTATAAAAGACGTTACCATAATCAACTAACCATTTACCTTCAACACTTGTAACATAATTCATATATTGTTTTTGACCTGTCATTAATAATTCATGATAAACAATGAATTTGGGTAAATCTCCCATACCATAAAGTGAAGAAGTGGGATGTAAGAACATTAATAACCCACTACGTAATTGTTGATATTCACCATATTTTTTAAATTCAGCTGCATTTTGGAAAAAACTACAAGAAATACACTCCCTAATTTTATCCCAATCGTCATTTGATTCAATTTTTAAATTTGAACTTTTCATAATTATATTCAACTGATTAAAAATTTCAATTGCACGTTTTAAGGATTTATAATGTAAAAAATTCTGAGTGCACCATTTTTCATTTTTATTATTTTTTAGAAACTGAGTAAAAATATTTAATAAAGTCAAATGATCACTTTCTGCGATTTGAAATTTTTCTCTAGTTTGATCTGATTTTTTCTGTAAATTTTTATCATTCATTGGTCTAATAAAAATTGGCGGAATGGATAACATTGAAACAATTATCAAAATTTCTTTTGAGCATTTGAAATCATTTAATGTTGAAATAATCAACAATTTTGATAATGTTGGATCAATCGGAAATTTCGACATTTTTTTACCCAAATTTGTTAAATTGCCAAAATTATCCAATGCACCTATTGACCATAAATTATATTGAGCAGTGCTAATAGACTCAATTGAAGGTTTATCTAAAAATGGGAAGTTATTTAAGTTTTTAATATTGAGTGATTTAAGCAGTAAAATTGTATTATTCAAGTTTGTCCTTTGAATTTCAGGTATTGGTTCAGTGAACATTTCATCTACAGAAGTAGATAACGTGTAAAGTCTAAAGCATTTACCTGGACCTGTTCTACCTGCTCTACCAGATCTTTGGTTTGCTTGAGCCAAAGATATCGGTGCGATTTGTAATGAATCCATGTTTAATTTTGGATTATAGAATTTTATTTTCATAAGGCCGGTATCGATGACAAATTTTATACCATCAATTGTTAGAGAAGTTTCGGCTATATTTGTTGCAATAATACATTTTCTGTATAAATTTTTTTTGAAAATCTTTGACTGTAAATCGGATGATAACGTAGAATAAATTGGTAAAATCTCTAGATGTTTAATAGACTTATCAATTTTAGTTAATTTGTTTAATTCGTCGGCTAATAATTCACACGTTGTTTCGATATCCTCCTGACCTGTCATAAAAACTAAAATATCACCGGGTGTATTTGATAGATGAAGTTTTAGGATTTGTTTAATTGAACTATCCACATAATCAATTGAAGGTATAGATTGGAATAAGATATCAACCGGGAAAGTTTTACCAGGTATAGAAAATTGTATTGCATTGCCAAAAAATTTTGAAAATTTTAATGAATTCATTGTTGCAGAAGTTATAATCAATTTTAAATCCCTTCTTTTAACTAAAATTTTTTTAAAAATTCCAAACAAAATATCAGTGTTTAAAGATCTTTCATGGGCTTCATCCATTATAATACAAGAATATTTATTTAATTCATTATCTAACAAAGTTTCTCTTAACAAAATACCATCGGTCATGAATTTGATTTTAGTTCTGGAACTTGTTTTATCTTCAAATCTAATACTATAACCAACTTCATTTCCTATCTTAACATTCATTTCATCTGAAACTCTTTTGGCAACGGAGATTGCAGCAACTCTCCTGGGCTGTGTTATACCAATAAGTCCGTGGTTGTGATAACCTTCTTCAAATAAAAATTGTGGCAGCTGGGTTGTTTTACCAGAACCTGTTTCACCAACTATAATTATAACTTGATTTTCATTGATTATTTTGATTAATTTATCCCTAACTTTATAAGCCGGTAAGGATTTTCTTTGGTTTTTAACCTTTTCAGGGTCACTGGCATCGTCATCATCATCATTATCGGCTATACTGTTTTCATTACTATTAATAGCCACATCACTTTCGTCTTTTATGATTTTATTAATGGTGGTATTTTTATTATTAACTCTGTCGATTGAATTGTTTTTTCTATCGTTTAATTTTCTCCTTTCGTTAACTAGAGTCGAGCCATTCTTTGAATAGTTATATAGATCACCCGATTTATCTTTAATAATATTTATGAGTTGTTGGTTTTTTGATAAAATGGTACTCTCATCTAGAAACGGTGGTATCAGTCTATGGACAAATATGTCGAGATTATTACTAACTTCATCGAATTGATTGTTATTAGGCTGAACTCTATCACTTTGTATAGCATGTTCATTACTGTTTTCAAATTCTTCGTCCATATCATACTGGTTAAAGTAAGTATTTGAAGGGATTTCGTCTTGCATATACCAATCGCGATCAATTTCAATGTCGTCGTCATCATCGGTACTATGTGTATTGTCCTCGTTAACTTTGTCATCAGTATACTGTTGCGCTAGATTCTGTTTTTCTTGATTTGCCAATTCTGATAACGAATGGTTATAACCGTAACCATTAGTTCCAGTATTATTTTTCATGTCATATTTTATCCCATTTCCCATGTCATGTTTCATTCCATTTCCCTTTCCATTTCCCATGTCATTTCCCATGGCACCATTTCTACCGCTTCGGATATTAAAAACGGCCCCATTACCACGCTTTCTATTCTCTACCACCAATGTTTTCCTAATGTTCTTCTTAAATTTGATTTTATTATTAATTGGCTTGAAACTGATGCCATTTTCGACATCATTTTCAATATCGTTATCCAGATCCGGTAATCTAACGAGTGACGGTTGATCGAGTGTCTTCCCACTTTGACCATCCTGTTCAGTTTCTAACTCGTCATCACTAAACGTTAATTTTATTTTTTTACCCGGCCTACCCTTACCCTGAGTAAACACGTTTCGCTTATTGAACATATTCACAACTGAAAATATTGCATCCAGAAAAACGTCACTGGTAACCCGAAAAATGAATGATATTAAAAAATAACACGCTACGAGAAAAAAATAAAAATAAGAAAAATAAAAAAAAATTAAGTCGAAAATTGACACGTCGATGGTCGCGTCGCGTCGGTCGCTCACTCGTAAAATACGGTGCAAGGATGTCCCCCACACAATTCACATTAACGCCACATGAAATTCACATTAAATTCACATTTAGTTTACATAAATTTACAGAATAAAGAAATGGATCTGCCTAATCGGCAATTATGAAACAGGTTAATTTGGGCTTTCGAGGCTTGTGGCATGTTTTTATATCCAATCAGATCAATCAATTTAACTTGTAATCGTAATTAAAAAATAAAAGTGGAGAGACAAAAATATTAAAAATGCTGGCAGGTCGATAGGAGACCGAAAACATACGTTGGACACCGAAAATCGTACGGAAATTTGCATTACTAACCGATCAAACTGCCTTTTTATTGTAATTATATTTTTTTATGTAAAGTAGATATTTTGGGCTTGATGAAAAAAATAGCGAAATAGCGAAACAGCGAATTTATGCATAATGAACTTAGTTTAGTCATTTAATTATTAGATCGCACAATAACAATATATTAATAAATGTGTTAATATAAAAAACAATAGTTAAATAATCCGTTAGTGTACATATTAATTAATATAATATACGAATGGTTAAGCAAAGTGAAGATCATTAAATCAAATGAAATTATAGGATCGAATGTTAACTCGATTGTTGAATCAATTATTAATCTATTACTAGATCTTGTAATTGTTCAAATTGAAGGCGTAATTCAAGTTTGCATTGAGGCTTGACAGGGTTGTATTTCTAGGCGAATACAGCGAATTTGGGTGGTTAATGTAGTTAGTGTAGTCAGGATAGTTCGAGTAGTGGGTAGGTGTGTGTGTGAAATAGTTATTGTTGTGAGTAGTCAATGTGCCGGCAGTAGTGCCAGTGTTGGTGTTAGTGTTAGTGTTAGGGTTGCTGTTAGTGTTAGGGTTATTGTTAGTGTGAGTGTCAGTGCCAGTAGTATTGATATTGGTGGTACTGTTATTGTTGAAGTAGGTATTGTAAATTGGGGGATTCAACATCTTGTTGCCTGCGTCAATTCTATTCGCATTGTTATTCACACCAATTGCCAATATCTGTCTATCGTTTTGTCCTTGTTTCGATGGATGGTTTTCCTTCTCCCGTTGTTCCCGTCTGCTTCTTTCCTGCTCTCTGTCTTTCTCTCTTTCCAGTTTTCTTTTCAGTTTCAACTTGAGCCGGATTTCCTTAAACTCCTGCGGCAACCGCTTCCTGCCATGGTTCTGAAGAAAAATGTGCGAGTTTAGATGGTTTAATGTGCCATAAGACTTGTTGCAGTTGGGGTGATTACAGCTGTAGAATCTCTCCACCTCGTTGAACTTTTTTCTTTTCCTTTTTTCTGGTTTCTTGAACACATTGATCTCATGGATTGATATTTTCCTGATGGGATGTGACTGCGAGAGAGGTTGTGAGAGCGGTTGCGAGAGAGGTTGTGCGAATGGGTGTGCGTGTGGTTGTGTGTGTAGTTCATGTTTTATAGGTGGTGGAAGACTATGTTGGTAGAACGAGTGGAATGGCAAGTATTGGATTGGTCTCAAGTTGACACTGTTAGAATTACCAGCATTGCCAGCATTGCCAGTATTACCATAGTTAGCACCATGGCCAGTACCATGGTGGAAATTTGATAGCATTTTTTAACACTGTGCGACTGAAGCTCGTGTTCTGTATGTAGATGGAAAAACGAAATCAACGAGATTCCAATTCGCTTATAAACAAAATAAAATAATCACAATACTCTAGTAATCAAATAATTAAATCAATTAAATTAACTAAATTAACTAAGCTTATTAAAGTAGTTAAAGTAATTAAAGTAATAAAAGTAAGAATTTCATAATTAAGTGCAGAGGATTCTGATATATCAGGGGACCTCAAAACTGCATGTACACGCTGTGACTTCACAGGATCTGCATCTGATTATCGCACAACTTCACAATGCGTACCTATAGCGAAATATATATAATGCTTATCTTTTCACAATTGATTAAGTTTTTGACATTTACATTGTATTGTGTTGTGTCACATTACCTGATTAATCAGCATTCATTTTAATTTTATTTTAATTTTATTTCATTTTTACGTTTATTTTTTAAGCGGATCGGCGTCCGCGACTTTGTGTTAAGCTTGTCTGCTTTACAATTTTACTTTATCTTTGCCTTCGATACTGTATGTATGATTGGCCAGGCATCTACTATCTCACCGCGCATATCTATTTTTTTTTTTCCAGTATTCTGTGGTTTTTCACAGTTTCCTGGTCACCGTACCACCGTGTACTCGGCCTACAGAAAAACGATTTATTGTGCTTGACTAGACTCCACGTGGAACTCCACATTTTATAGTGTCCCAATTTATTATATCAGTTAGTGGCACCTGATTTTCAGCAGTTATCCGGCAGTTTTCTATTGATTTGCTGCCGTTCTGTTTCATCTGGTCATCGTGCAACCCTTTGGCCATTGCATCAGTAAACCCGTACACCACTGTCCATTGACCACATCCATTGTTTGGTTCACAGTTTCACCTATCGAAAATTAAAAATTATCTATTCATGTAGTATTAGGTGACCTATTGTGATGCATCAATAAAAATAGTGAATATTCGATTAAATTCGAGCAAGATTCTATTAATAATAAATATCCTTTCTGAAGACTAAAACACTTAGCACCTTGTTCAATCTAATATTGTGGTCTATTGTGGTTTTGTGGTTTTGAATCTAGTTTTAATCTAGTTCTAATCTAGTTCTATTCTAATTCTAATCTAGTTCTTATTTGTGTTACTGGCCAAGAAAAAGAACTGAACCACTTAGGGTAGTTAATCGTCGTATGGGTTTTCTTTTTCTGTGGTAGATGGGTGGTTTTCTTTTTTTTTTTTTTTTTTTTTTTTTATTGAATAAATTTAAAAAAGGGGCCCGAAACCTAGAAAATAAAGAGAAGAAACGGACCAAAAATGAGCAAATGAGCTTTCTTGTAGTAAAATTTTCGGGATTTGTTTTTCTTGCTTGTTGGTTGAATTGTTAGCATGGAGTTTTTTTTTTAGACAGTTTTTTTTCTAGACGGGTTCTTTACGTAGACGGTGTTTCTTTTTTTTTAGTAGTATAGAAGACTTCCAGTATAGCTGGGCAATAGCCTCACAAAAGGTGGCTGCTAATAGGTTCACAATGGCTCACAACTTCGCAGCACAATAACAATAGCTTCGGAGTAGCTCGACATTAGCATTGAAAATGAACAATTGGGGAATAAATCGTTTTTATATTAAAGCAGACTCTATAAAAAGCAAAAACAATTATACCTCTATAAAAATACAATCCGCTGAGCACAAAACAAAGTATAAAGTAGAACAATGTGTATAAAGTATATAAAGTGAAACAAAGCAAAGTAAAACAAGTAGAACAATTAAAACAAAGTAAAAAGTAAAAACAGCAAGATAATGTAAATCAAAGCAAACAAAGCGGAACAAGCAAAACAAGTAAAATGAAGCAAAACAAAGTAAAACTAAGCAAAACTATAATATATAGCCTACACCTACACCTCCACCACTATTATCACCATCGCCACCATCGCCACCGTCACCACCGTCACCACCGTCACCACCATTGTCCCTATTTTTAAGCTCGTTATTGGCTCTTTCCAGTTCAATTTCCAATTTCTTCCTCCTTTTACGCCTCTTCTTCTTGGATAACTCTTTTAAATCTCTAACGATGCCATGCTTGCTTAAAAGGATGTCAGGTACTTGACAGCCTTTCAACGACCTTCTGCCTTTCCAATGATTGATTAACTGATACGGTCTCTTAAACACATGATTACAACCCCAGTAGCTTCCATCCTCTTCATTCAAGCCAAAACACTTATGCACTTTATTATTATTTAGCTGATGTTGCTCTTTGATATGCCGTCTTAGATAGTCGATCGATTGAAATGAGCCTTTGTACTTACAGTTGTCAAATGGACAAAATAGTGATTGGAGAGACAAATTAGAATTCGTCGAGGATAGCGACGATGATGTTGACGTGGATGCTGATAGCAAAGAAGCAATTAATGGCTTCACTGATTTTTGCGATTGACCATAACTATCAGCATTGTTACGGTCGCCACCCTGGTTATCACTATTGTGATGAACAGGGAGATCAACACCCGTCACCATATTATTGTCAAATAGTAATTGATTATTATTAAAGTATTCAGGATAGTGGAAACTATTATCCATCAATTCCTCGCCAGTTGAACTACCCATGTTACTGTTCTTGGCACTGTCTGTAGTTTTCAATTGATCTAGTTGCTGATGTAGTAGTTTGAACTGGCTTGACAACTTATTCTGTGAGTTATTCAAATCTAATTGATACGTACCATTAAAACTAATCCCATTGCCGACATCATTATGCATTCCATCACCTATCTCGTTATGAACCTGGTGATTTACCGCGTTATGAACCTCGCTATTTATCCCATGATGAAGATCGCTACCTATCCCGTGACGCACATCGTTATTTATCCGGTTGTCGACCTCTTTACTAACCTCGTTACTAATTTCATGATCATGTTCGAACTGTAAATCTAATTCCTGATTGTAATCATCTCCTAGTAAGTTATATTTATTATCTTGATGAAAGTTTTCCATAAATTAATTTCAAATTTGCTATTATTATAATCCCGATGCTATTGTTAGTATTATCAATATGAATATTATTGTTATTGTTGTTTATTGTTGTTAAGCTTTTTTGTTTTTTCCTGTTGTTTTTTTTTCAAATTCTCAAACTTTTTATCCTATTATCTATATTATTTTTATTAATATTGCTATCAATATTGTGATCAATATTTTCAGTTTTATTATGCCTTATATCAATTTATAATATAGTTCATATGATTCTCTTATTCAATTGATAACTATAAATAGTTAAAGATAGTTTATTATGCTGGATGAAAAAAGCTTAAGCCAGCAAAGTTTAAAATGCAGAAAACGTTTCAATTTTATTTAAACAATGATTCAAATTTATTTATTTTTCAAATACACTATTGAAAAAAAAATTACCTGATGAATGTTCTAGATAATAAAAAAAATTTCAGCTGCGGGATGCCAATTTTTTATATTCCCCCGTCATCACTGAACACAATAGACTAAGAATATCGTTATTCCGTATACACTGGGCCCATATACACTTAAACACCAAACTTACTAAGAACCTATATTATCATTTTTATTGTCATTATCCTCATCGTCTCATCGATATTAACCAGATGTCTCAATCTTTACGATCCAACCTCAAGCGAATTTTTCGATTCTCTCGCTCTCTGTGGGGCTTTACTTATCATGTGCGGTTATATATAGTCTGAAACCTTCCATGAAACTAATCTCGGTTCGATTATCTGCTATATATCTTTCATAAAACATCTATATGTAATCTGTCTACAACCAACCATCGTCGTATGACTGCTTTAAGTTTTGTCATCATTTACCGTTAGCCGCTAACCGCATCAACAAAAACCGAAATATGTAAAAATTAATTAAGCCCCATGCTTTTGGGGTGAAAGGCGCGGTCACTCGCCGAAAAATCACATGACCATGACCATGAATGTCTACTATTATCACGATAAGTCTTCTAGAATATACTTCGGTCAGAGTACAAGAGGCTGAACCCGTGCTTAGTTATTTTATACAATATATTAAGCTGTGGATCTAAGCCTATCGAAAGAATATTGGATATTATGTTGAATGTTATAGCAGGGTAGTTAAGATAATTAGGCCATAATAAGTGACGTGAAGTGCTTAAAGAGACTTGGGTACAGTAAGAGGTGTGTTCTTGATTATAATATAAGTTATAATATTAGTATACTCGTGTAATTACATGTACTGACGTGTATCGCTAAGAATCATTTCATCCGTAGAAGGATAATTATTAAAATGGTGGGTCTAGGCTTATTTTATTTGATACTATATTAAATGTTATAAGTAGAGTAATTAAGGTAGTTAAAGTAACTATAAGGGACGTGAAGTTTTCAAACATACCTTTGGATTTAAGTGGTATCTTGTTGGTTCTAATATTGGTTCTAATATTGGTTTTAATATTGGTTTTAATATTGGTTATAATAGTATTACATTTACCTGGCCACTTGTATTTCTAAATACAATTTCATTGGTGGTACCGGAAAACTCAGTTATTCAAATTGTGGGTCTAAGCCCGAATATATTAAACAGTATTGAATATGATATTAAATGCTGCCGCTAGGGTAGTTAGAAGTGACGTGAAGTTTTTAAATATACTTTTCAATATCTTAGTTGAATATAGTATCAGTTATGGTGTTCGTACACTTGCTTGGGCCGACGACAAGTATTCCATCCGTAATATATATCAACGAAATCTCATTGTTGAGATTGTCGATCTAAGTTGAATTTACTTAAAAGAAAACTAGAATCATATTAAATGTCATAGTTACAGTAGCTATAAGTGACGTATAGTATTCAAATACGCTTTTGAATATGTTGAGAGATATACTCTTGATTATTACATTATTTATAGTATTTATAAACTTGTGTGATTACTCGTACCTTTTGAACGTACGCCATTTACAATTGAAGTTGTGAATCGGAGCTTGAATTTATTGAAGACCGGTAACAAAATTATACTAAAAGTTATAAGTAAGGTAAGCATAAGGAACCTGGGGTATTGAAATATACTTTTAAATATACCTTTGATTATATTATTAGATACAATATTAATCATATCATTTGTACACCTATCGACCATTCGTCCCTAAAACGTATTCCATCCATAATAAATACCAACTAGGAAGCTAATGATTGAAACGGTGGGCTTAAGTTTGAATTTATTGAGCACTAATATTAAACCTATACCAAACAGTATAATTAAAGTTAATATAAGTAACCTAAAGTATTTAAACATCTTCCTGATTTTGTTAAAACTAAATAATTCAAGATTATTAATAACTTTGTCATTGATTTTTTTCAACTCTACTTCCAACAAATTATTATTATTCAAAAAATTCTTTTCTAGTTGCAAGTTTTCATTTAATATTCTATTTTTCAATCCCGCTTCTTCAATTTCAACCATTTTTCTAATATCCAGTAATATTTTATTAATTTTCAACTCAAAGTTATCAAATTCAACATTTTTCTTAATTTCGATTTCCTTATCTATTTTATTAAAATTCAATTTAATTTTTTCATTTAAGTCGTTAATTTTGCCATTCAAAATTAATTCAAATCTGTTCAGCTTTTCAAAACTTTTTTCAAATCTGTCATTCATTTTAAATAAATTCACTCTAACCATTTCTTCAAATTTACAATTAATATTGTTAATCAATTGTTCCATCAATTTTAATGAATTAATATTCTTAGCAAAATCCTTATTAATTATCTCAAAATAGAATTTTAAATTCTTAATTATCCGTTCATTCTCCATCGGTTCATGGTAATAGTAACATAAACTTTCTAAAAAATTCAAGTACCCGAAATATGTCGTCCACATGTTGCTAGACTTTATTAATTCACTAATACATGAGTTAACATTTATTTTGTTTAATTCTCGTATTTCGCAATTCAATGGCAACCCTGGTATACCATCTTCACCATTAAATAGACACTGGGTCAATTTAATCGAGGTAATTGATTTTAGTAATTCCTGTTGCTCATCATTTTCACCTCCAATTTTACACTTTGGAAGATATTTTTCTAAAATTCTAAATATACAGTTTTTATTACTTGAAATATTTAATGACAGTATCTTTAATTCGTTATTTTTATATTCCATTTCATTCCTATTCAATTTAATTTCATCTAATATTTCAAAAACCGTTATTTCGTTAGTTAATATCAATGGCAATCTCAAAATTAACAAAATTAATATCAAATTTTTCATCTTCTCTGTCACTATTGGCTATCAATAACTTCAATTATACTCATTTTTTCAATACTTTATCTTATTATTTAAAGCAACTAACTCAATTGAATTAATTAAATGGCTGGTTTTAGGTTTACATTTATAGTTATATTCTTTACGATCTATCACATTTTTAATTTTTCAAATCTTTTTTCTTTTTAATATTTTTTTAATATTTTTATTTTTTCACACTATTACATCTCTAATTATTCAATACTAGAAATTAACGTTATGTTATCTCCCTTAAGTAGTATCGTGCCTAATTGTCTTTTCTTAGTTGGGTCACTACAATTAACTTCAATGGCGTCTTCAACAACGATATTCATGAATTCATCAAATCCTTTAATAATACCTGAAATTCTAAATCCAACTTGTTCATATAGCCAGATTGAAACCGTTGATTGCTGTTGCAAATATTTAAATATTTGGTTAATTGGTGGAACCATTACTTTTTGATGTTTTCTGCCCGACATTGTGCTTTATCTATTATACAATTATCTTCCTACTTATAAGGAATGAAAACATGAGAAAATTTTTAACAAAACGATGTTCACTCAGTTCTCGTTTTTTTCCAGGTGTTCCATAACCAAAAATACAACCAATTTTTTTTCATATTCTTTCCAAGCAATTCCTTTCTTTATTTACCATTCACTAAAGTATAATTATGTCACAAGATATTCTCATTGAAATTAAACAAGCTTTAGATACGTTATATGGTAACACAGATTCAAATTTAAAGAATCAAGCAAATACATATCTACTTAGATTTCAAAGATCAAATGAAGCTTGGGAAATCATTTTCCCACTACTATCAAATGAATCAACTTCAGTAGAGTTGAAAATTTTCATTTCACAGACTTTAAAGTCGAAAATTCAATACGATTTTCATCAGTTACCTAAAGACTCGATTGAATCTTTAAAAAATTCAATTCTACAACTTTTAATTCAATATAGCAGTAATAATAAGAATATTAAAAATAGTAAACTAATTAATATTCAAATTTGTCTAGCATTGACATATTTTATGATCCAAGACTTTAGTTGGGCAAATCCAGTTGAAGATGTCATTGAACTATTATCAAATAATAATTCCATTGAAACTTTATTAGAATTTTTAAAACTCCTACCTGAAGAATTATTAGATGTTAAAAAGACTTCATTGACAAATGAAGAGTTCGAAGTTCAAACTAAAAAGTTAATTTTAAACAACATTGATAAAATCTTATTTATTTTAACTAAACTATCAGAAAATAAAAACAATAATTCAACTGAACTAAACTGCTTAGTTCTAAATTGTACAAAATCATGGTTGATTGATATACCAGTTCAAAGTTTTTTTTCAAATTTAAGTTTATTCAATTTAATAATGGAAAGCCTTGTCAACACTAATGATGACAATGATGAATTATTTGATACTTCAATTGATTGTTTGTCAACAATTATAATGGAAACAAATATTTTTGATAATGAAAATAATGAAATCAATAAAAATAATGAAAAAATTATAATGATTTTATATGAAAATCTAATCAATTTAAAAAGTTTAATTGAACATTCTTGGGAAGAACCAGAAAAAATTGAAAGACTGACAGAATTATTCTCCATTGCTGGTGAAACCTGGCATGTTTTAATTGTTAAATTACCAATGGAGTTTAAATCCTTGGTTGAAATATTATTGCTGTTAACAAATTATAACGAAGATTTAGATATTGTTAAATATACTTTTAAATTTTGGTATGATTTGAAATTAATGTTGATTTCTTCCCCATATGCAGAAGCAAAAAAGCTTTTTTCACCAATTTATTCAGAATTAGTCGAAATTTTAATAAATCATTTAAAATACCCATTGAGTTCAAACTCGACAAATTTAAAAGATCTATTTGGAAATAATAAAAAATTAGAAGATCAGTTTAAAGATTTTAGATATGAAATTGGTGATGTTTTAAAAGATTGTTGTTCAGTTATTGGATCATTTAACGCTTTAAATATACCATTTTTAAGATTACAAAAGATAATGTTTGAACAACAACAAGGCAAGTTTGTTCAATGGCAAGAAATTGAATGCTTATTATTTGCGATGAGAGCAATGGCAAAGGAAGTCAGCAATAAAGAAGATAAAATTTTACCCGAAATTATGAAATTTTTAATTAAATTACCTGAAAATCCAAAAATAAGATATTCTGCTACCCTAGTCCTAGGTAGATATACAGAATGGACGTCGTTTCACCCAGAATTCTTAGAAGATCAATTAAATTATATTATAAGTGGATTTAATCAAGCAAATAATCAAAATAATAGTGATGATGATAATTTACAAATTATAATTGCAGCATCTCATGCTCTAAAATACTTTTGTATGGATTGTTCAAAATTATTGATTAATTATTTGGAGCAATTGTATAATTTTTATTCTAATATTGAGAATTCTTTGGACATTCAATCATTATATGATGTTAGCGAAGGTATTGCATATGTTTTAAAAGAACTGAATGATGATCAGGCAAAGTTATATTCAATAACGTTAATGTTCTGGAAGGCAACAATCGAGAAACTAACAAAATTAAATGAAATTGAAATTACTAGTACAGACCCTACTGAACTCGATAATTTCGACACAAAAATTGCAGATACAATTGAAATTATTACAATTTATGTTGATATTTTAAAACCGAAAACTTTTGACGATAAAGAAAATGCAATTTCAAATATTTTGATCGAAATTATTTGGCCATTAATTATGAGCTTTTTAAACAACAACGGTAGATCAATTAAAGTTAGTGAACGCTGTATGAAATTGATTAGAAAGTCTTTACAAAACTTTAAAACCTACATGTTACCCATTTTAAACTCAATTGCGGAGATTTTGATCACTGGCTTTAAAAAGTATCATTATGGTTGTTATCTGTGGGTTTCGGGTTGTTTAATAAATGAATACTATGAATTAGCCGAGGTTCAAGATTCTATTTGGAATTTTTCGATGCAACAAATCAAAAGTTTTATAACGTATTTCAATGAATTATCAACTAATGAAAAGGAGTTTGAGTTCCCTGATTTAATTGAAGATTTTTTCAGAATGATTAACGATATTTTAATGTTTTCACCGGTCAATTTAATTCAAAATGATGAATTGATTCAAAATATTTTCCAACTATCAATTAAATCTTTAGAAATTTTCCAAGAAGATAAAACTTTGATATCGGTTTTACAATTTTTAATTGACTTTTACTCATGGGGTTTTGAAACTCCACCAATCTCAATCGTTGATGATCTACCAGTCGATTTGAAATTTAAAATTCTGAATTTCACAATCTTAACGGGTGACTTATTAACTAATAAATTATTGGACGGTTTAATTTTCAAATTTCCAATTGATTGTTGGTATGATTCAAATGAATTAATCATTTCAATTATAAAATTATCTACAAATTTCAAAGAAAATGATAAAATTTCAATTAATTGGATTAATAACTTTCTGTTGACATTACCCCCTAATAATGTTAATGAAGTTGAAAAATTAAAGTTACTAAAATCAATTGAAGTAGCAATTGATTCAAAAAATTTTAGGAAAGTTAGATCGAGCATTAATGATTTTGTAAGCTGGTATAAGAGAAAAAATGTTAGTAGAAACTACTAATTTACAAGCAAGTATATAAGATAAGATAATATAATAATATAGTATAAAATAATATCATTCAAATTACTTGATATTTAATTAGAAAAATGTAATAAATATTGCTACCAATCCCCGGGAGTAAGAATATCTCGCCCGGAGAAAGTCATCTCAAATGTAGTATTACTTCAATTATATAATTATAAAGTTGAAGCGTTACGGAAGTTCTTACCAGCATAAATTGCCTTGCCAGCTAATTCTTCTTCAATTCTTAATAATTGGTTGTATTTAGCCATTCTTTCGGATCTAGCTGGAGCACCAGATTTCAATTCACCAGTTCTTAAACCAACGGTTAAATCAGCAATGAAAGTATCTTCAGTTTCACCAGATCTGTGGGAAACCATGACACCCCAACCAGCAGCAAAAGAATCTTTGGCGGCTTGAATAGATTCAGATAATGTACCAATTTGGTTGACCTTTAATAACAATGCTGAAGCTGCCTTCTTTTCAATGGCAGTCTTGATTCTGATTGGGTTTGTAACAGTCAAGTCATCTGCAACGATTTGAACTGGTAATTTGGAGAAGTTGTTGGTCCATGTTTCCCAGTCATCTTCGGCGAATGGATCTTCTAATGAAACAATTGGGTAGTCTCTAACTAATTTTGCATATAAATCACCTAATTCATGACCAGTCAAGGCCTTTGAACCGTCTGAGTTTGGATTCTTGAAATCCAAATCGTATTTACCGTTTTTGTAGAATTCTGAGGAGGCAGAGTCCATGGCAATGAAAACCTTACCTTCGTAACCTGCGGCCTTGATGGCTTCAACAATTAAGTCTAATGCTTCTTCTGGGGTGGAAATATTTGGTGCAACACCACCTTCATCACCAACGTTACCAGCGGATTGACCGTATTCTTTCTTGGCTAAAGATTTTAAGTGGTGGTAAACTTCGGAACCAATTCTCATGGCTTCGGAAAAGGTTTCAGCACCTAATGGAGCAATCATGAATTCTTGGAATGCTAAGTTACCGCCGGCATGGGTACCACCGTTCAAGACGTTGAAAAATGGAACTGGTAGAACGTATGGGGACTTTGAGCCTGATAATTCAGAAATGTAAGCGTATAATGGGATCTTCTTTTCGGCTGCGGCTGCCTTTGCAACTGCTAATGAGACACCTAAAATGGCATTTGCACCTAATTTACCCTTGTTTGGAGTACCATCTAAGTCAATCAAAAAGTTATCGAATTTCAATTGTTCGGTAACTGGGATCTTAGCTTTGAGGACTGCTGGAGCAATGATATCATTGACATTTGCAACCGCCTTGGTGACACCCTTACCTAACCATTTGGATTTGTCACCGTCTCTCAATTCTAGAGCTTCGTGGACACCGGTAGAGGCACCAGATGGGACAATTGATCTGAAAAGACCGTTGTCAGTGTGTAAATCAACTTCAACAGTTGGATTACCTCTTGAATCGTAAACTGTTCTTGCGTGCACTTTTGTAACGATAGACATTATTATGGATATTTAATTAGTTGATTATTAAGTTATTAATTGATAGTTAATATCTTAAAGAGAAGGGAATAAAAGGAAAAGCAAAAGAAGAAAAAACTGAATCGAAATGAACGAAGAGGAGGGGGGATCGTACTGCTAATAAACAATTGTCAGAGCCATCATTTATCAGCCAACCGCGTAAGTCATTAACTAGAAGTCCTCTGTAATAATGACCGGCTTCTCTAGATGTTTCTCTCACTCACTCACTCACTCACTGAATTCACATACTTAAATTCCTTTTTGCCATTCACAAAGAAACTCCGGGTTATGTTTTAACTTAACAGTATATTTCTATCCGTTCTGTCCACTACAAATATCAATAGCAGCACAATCGTTTATTATGAATATGAATATAAGTGCAAAATTGTCAGCTGTTGTAATCTTTCAATTACATACGTCTCCCCTTATTCAACCAGCACTGTCGGTTTGTTATAAACCGAACCTTTATTGTGTGATGCGTCGAACGACGCCTGTAGTTAATTTTCGATATTATGTGATCCGGGTAGCATAACATTTTTTTTTTTGGTTTTTTGCTTGGTCACGTGCGCAACTGTGGCTGATGAGAAAGATTACAATAAATTCCGATATTTACAGCAGCAATATTAAAATCAATATAAAAAAATAATCTTATCAATTTAATTAGAATCTAGCTCTTATTTACATCCCCTTCTTGTGTGCACACTTGATTTTGAGTATTCTTTTTTAAATTACGGTGTTTCAAAAATGGTTAGTTTCAGATCCTTCTCAATTCTCTCTTTATATTTAACATTACTATCATTAGCAAATGCAGCTTATTTACCATTATTAGAGAATGTTAAACAGGAAGCATTAAACTCTTTAAAATCGTTAAATTTACCTGTTCCACCGGGTAACAATAAACCAGTTCCAGGTGGTTCGCCACTTCAAGTCTGTAATTCAAACGAATTTCAGTTATTAGATCTAGAAAAGGTTTTGCTTGACCCAATTCCACCAGTTAGAGGAGAAAATCTAACTATTTCTGCCATAGGTAATTTGAACACAGAAATTGTGGCTGGTGCGTATGTTGATATAGTTGTTACTTGGGGCTACGTTCAATTAATCAAACAAACCTACGATTTATGTGAAGAATTACCAAACGTCGATATGGAGTGTCCACTTAAAAAGGGGCACTATGAATTGACCAAAGAAGTCGAAATTCCTGAACAAGTTCCACCTGGTAAATACACCGTCATTGCAAAGGCTTACACTGAGGATGATGAATTAATTACTTGTTTAACAGGTAGTGTTGAATTCCCAAAATACTAGACAATTTATATAATGATATATAATTATGTACTTTTTATTTTATATTTTATTAAAGAGATCTTTTTATTACACTTATATGATGGTCATGCCAGGCAGCCAACGTATTAGTATTGAATAATATTGAAGGAGTTGTATGAAGTAGTTCAGTAGTGGTGCCCAAGATCGTATCGATTTAATCTGTTTGTGTGCGTCTATACAGCTGTTATCGCAAAATTGAACTGTTTTTTTTGCGTACAATAGAAGTGTAATACTAAATTACAGCCAGTTGAATGTGTTTTTCAGACATACTATATAAATCAGCCATTGATTCAGCTTCAAATAAGGAAACTGTTCACTCCATATATATGTTTTACTTATCGTGATGTGTTGCACAGACTCGGACTTATAGTTGTTTACTATGTGGCTTTTATAATTTCTTTAGTATGGCGACTGCAAAAAATAGTATCCGGAAACAGCGTTTGACATACAAAATGTCATCTGTTGCGTTTTGTGCGTGTTGGCATTGCGACTATCGACGCGTATATATCAAAAAATCAGAAGACTACACATATAAAGAAGAGATAACAGTTCTTAGCTGTCTAGTTTTGTAACTTGAATCATTGCGACATCATTACTCTGCTGATTGTTGATTTTTCATGGTTAAAAAAGATGGGAAAAAAATAAATTAGAAATCCATCTTTTCGTTATGTAAATTACTGCAGTTTTATAAAACAAAACCTATTTCAAACGTTACAAAGTTGAAGCATGATGGAAGTTTTTACCCGCAAAAATTGCCTTATCACCCAATTCTTCTTCAATTCTTAATAATTGATTATATTTTGCCACTCTTTCGGATCTAGCCGGAGCACCTGATTTTAAATGACCAGTTCTTAAACCAACGGTTAAATCAGCAATGAAAGTATCTTCGGTTTCACCAGATCTGTGGGAAACTAGAATACCCCAGCCTGCATCATAAGACAGTTTTGCAGCTTCGATTGATTCTGATAATGTACCGATTTGGTTGACCTTTAATAATAATGCTGAAGCTGCCTTCTTTTCGATGGCAGTCTTGATTCTGATTGGATTGGTGACAGTTAAATCATCTGCAACAACTTCAACAGGTAATTTGGGGAAATTTTTAGTCCATGTTTCCCAGTCATCCTGAGCAAATGGATCTTCTAATAAAACAATTGGATAATCTTTGATTAATTTCGCATATAAATCACCTAATTCATGACCAGTCAAGGCCTTTGAACCGTCTGAGTTTGGATTCTTGAAATCCAAATCGTATTTACCGTCTTTGTAGAATTCTGATGACGCAGCATCCATTCCAATGAAAACCTTACCTTCATAACCAGCAACTTTAATAGCTTCAACAATTAAATCCAATGCTTCTTCCGGGGTGGAAATATTTGGTGCAACACCACCTTCATCACCAACGTTACCAGCAGACTGACCATATTCCTTCTTAGCCAAGGACTTTAAATGGTGATAAACCTCGGATCCAATTCTCATTGCCTCTGAGAACGTTTTGGCACCTAATGGAGCAATCATGAATTCTTGAAATGCTAAATTACCACCAGCATGAACACCACCATTTAGAACATTCATGAATGGAACTGGTAGAACATATGGAGATTTTGAACCAACTAGCTTGGAAATATAAGCGTATAATGGGATCTTCTTTTCGGCTGCGGCTGCCTTTGCAACTGCTAATGAGACACCTAAAATGGCATTTGCACCTAATTTACCCTTGTTTGGAGTACCATCTAAGTCAATCAAAAAGTTATCGAATTTCAATTGTTCGGTAACTGGGATCTTAGCTTTGAGGACTGCTGGAGCAATGATATCATTGACATTTGCAACCGCCTTGGTGACACCCTTACCTAACCATTTGGATTTGTCACCGTCTCTCAATTCTAGAGCTTCGTGGACACCGGTAGAGGCACCAGATGGGACAATTGATCTGAAAAGACCGTTGTCAGTGTGTAAATCAACTTCAACAGTTGGATTACCTCTTGAATCGTAAACTGTTCTTGCGTGCACTTTTGTAACAATAGACATTTTTAAATATAGACTAATTAATTAATTGATAACTAATTACTGAAAAGAAAGAAGATGATGATGAAGAGAAGGAGAGTGAAGAAAATAAACGAATGTCGATTGAAACGAAAGAGTAAGAGGGAAAAGCCTGGTTATTAGACAATCATCAGAATATTATCAGCCGGCCAAGCAAACAAATAGTAAAGTATGGTGACATTGAAATTTCGTTAAAGGTTCGATTTTTTTACTTTTTTCCTTTCGATCAGTTTGATCTTATCAGTTCTTGTTTTTCATTTTGCACCTGATTGACAAACGTAGTCTAACTCTGATGACAATTTACAATATAATTTTGATAATATACTGGAAAGCAATTATCGCTTGCAACATGAATACAATTATACGCTTCAAATGCCAAGCGGTATATATTAGATAATACTTATCGTCAGGTGTTGCGCCCTAGTTTACTGCCACGCTTTTTGTACGTTAGCTGTCTCCTGATTTCTCCGACAATGTGGCCTAAAATTATTTTCCGTCAAGACGATCTCTTTAATGGACTCGGGAATTTATGTTTCAAGGATCACGTGCCAGTGGCAGCTTGTAAGATAGTATTCAGAGAATATCATGTAATTGTAGTGCATGCAATGCAACGAAAAATCAAATATAAAGCATTATAATTCTAAATTTTGTGGCTACAGAAGCTATTAAAATTAATCATTGATTAATCATTTATTGATGATTTGTTTTATTTTTACATAATTAATTATGATTAGATAGATTTTTGTTTTATTTCAGTAATAAACTATTTTCATCTAGCGTATCTCCACTTTTTAATACAGATTTAGCTGATCCTAAATTAACGTCTTCATTGGTATCAATTTCATAATTGCTATTTCCAACTAAACTTTCTTCTTCATTTGCAACATCGTTTTGTTCTTCAATTACTAGAATCTCACTAACTAGTAATTTGTCAATCAGAATTCTCTTCTTAATAACTTTTAATTGCAAATTAATTGGCAAGAAAGTCAAATAACCATGTTTTTCAATCCTTGATTTGAAATTTAAAAACATTATAATTGCTAACCAAAATAAAATATATGAAATAATTGATCCATAAGTTGCAGTGTTTGACCAGCCTAATAATGCGTTAAATAGCATCCAACCACCATCTGTTAATCCATTACAACAATTAACATGCCAAATTGTATTACCAACATCATAACTACCTGGCCCTGATCCGGTTTCAGAAGTATCTTGACCACATTTTCTGACAAATCTTTCTAGCTCTAAAAACCAAACACCCCTTGAAATTAATCCAGCCGCAACTAAATAAAGAAAACAGGTTGACACTATTAAAAAGTATTGTAATGATAATTTATTACCACCTTTGTATAACGTATAACCGACTAATCCACCAACTATTGATCCAAGGATTATTGCTAATGGGAAAGATGATAGTGGTTGGTTGACTCCAATTCCACCAATAAAAACAACTGCCTCCAATCCCTCTCTTAGGGTTGTTATAAATGGTAATAATGCTAAGAAATATTTTTGCTTCAACATGTGAATAAAAGAAGTTTTATGTTCTTGCCCTTGCTCTTCTTGTTCTTCTTGTTCTTCTTCAGTTGTAATATGGTTCCCATTGGGATTATGCTGATTGAATGAATCAACTAATTTAAGCCTCCATTTGGTTTTCATTGCATTAATTCTTAATAGCGTAAATCCCATGACTGCAATTATTATACACGATATTATACTAAATGTACCTTCCCAAATTCTTTCGGTAACTGACCATAAATCTGTTCCAACAAAATAAAACAAAACAATGAAAGATAATCCAATAATAAAACAAATACCTAAACCCAAAAAAGCTCCAATCCAAACTTGCGATCTCATTCTATTATAAACTGATTCATCAACGTTTAAAATTATTTTTTTACTAACGGGGTCAGTTTTTGTAAAATTTTGTTTCAAAAAGGATAATAAAACTGAAACAATAATTGCACTTTCAATAGTTTCCCTTAATATTATAAAAAATATTTGAAATGAAAAATAATCTTCCCACATTTTTATATATTTATAGTTTATTTAGATAAGGTAGAATAAAACAACATGAAATAAATAAAATAGGCACAAACAAGGGTAAAAATAACCAAATGACAATAATAAAATATTTTGGCGCTAGTATCCGATAAAATTCCACAGTATGTGAAATAAAATTAAACACCAAAATTAATGTTCTTTGTTTCTATCTTTTTTTTATTCATAGTTCAGACGAAGGTTACCAAGATCATCGAGCTGAAATTTAATTGCATGATCTCGTAGAGCACTTAGCCCGGACTAGAAAGGAAAAAAAATTACTTACATTAATTGTTTCAGGTTAAACATGTCTTTCACCCTGTTTATATTATCAGAACAGCTTTAAAAAATAATTGTTAACATTATAGGTTACATTGGATGGAAAGTAAGTAATTTGACAAGATATTACGTTTCATTACCTTTATTTCGAAGCGCATCCCTTTCAATTTCACTCCTTATTTTATATCAAGCAAAGGACATCACAAAACTTATACTGTCAATCAACTACCTTAAATATGGTATAAACTTAGTTTTCAAACTTTAAATACTTATTCCTTTCTTATGTAACAAATTGTTAACTCGTGGTCAATGTGAACAGGATATTGGACCGAATTTTACTCTTTGAGAGAACGTATGCTTTTTCTTTTGTTGTTTACTTCACATATATGTTCTGATAAATTTTTAGTTTATCTACACTAGATTTACTTCATTAGTTGTGATTCAGATGAATTCCAAGTGATTCAGATGAATTCCAAGTGATTCTCTTACGATGTAATCACAGTCTTGATCGTTATCGTTGCGGTACAACATGATCCTAGTTGTTTTTACTGGTTCTTCTTACCGTATCCACAAAAATCATTTATTTAACTGAAAAAACCAAAAACGTTGATTATCATAATTTTTTATTAATTGAAATTAAGTACTTTGTTAAAATGGATACTTTTTCTACAATTTAGATTGCAAAATCATTCCTCATAAACCTGAATTGATTAAGATTCAAAAACATTTATAAGTGGACATAAATTCTGGGTTCTTTTTTCTGTTTAATTTCTCCAAAAAGCCAACTGGTAAATTACTGCCTTATACATATTTATTCATTTATTTTACCATTCAAATCGAAGTTATCATTATAACAACTGATACAAAGTCAATCAAGCATTTGGATCCTTCTACTACCGTGCACCATCAGCGTCTAAAAATCGAGCGGCAGCAGTCGGAGGGACGAAAAAGAGTAATTTAAATGGGTGGCTGATTTATTTAGATTCAGTCCGATTATTATTACTACATACATATACCCTTTTTTTATTTTTAAGTTTATCTGTAGTCATTGCTTTTGTCAACTTCTAAAAATGATGGGCCTTAATCGAAGAAATAGAAACAAAACTGCTTCTGCCCCTCCACCGAAAAAAACATCTTCCAGTGCAAAAGGAGCCCCAATTAAGAAGGCAACATATGAACATTCAAAAAAGAAAGAAGTGGGTGTTTCCGATTTAACACTTTTATCCAAAATTAGTGACGAATCTATTAATGATAATTTACATAAAAGATTTGAAAATGGTATTATTTATACTTATATTGGACATGTCCTGATCTCTGTTAATCCATTTAGGGATTTAGGCATTTACACCTTAGATGTTTTGAAATCGTATAAAAATAAAAATAGACTAGAAGTTCCACCACATGTTTATGCAATTGCGGAAGGTATGTATCATAATATGATTGCCTATCAAGATAATCAATGTGTTATTATTTCGGGTGAATCTGGTGCCGGTAAAACTGAAGCTGCTAAAAGAATCATGCAATATATTGCTGAAATCTCAGGCTCTTTAACTACCTCTTCCCAAATTCAAAGAATTAAAGATATGGTTTTAGCAACAAATCCTTTATTAGAATCCTTTGGATGTGCTAAAACATTGAGAAATGACAATTCTTCCAGACATGGTAAATATTTAGAAATTCAATTCAATAAAGCTTTTGAACCTGTCAGTGCAAATATTACAAATTATTTATTAGAAAAACAAAGAGTGGTTGGACAAATAAAGAATGAAAGAAATTTTCATATTTTTTACCAATTAACAAAAGGCTGTAGCGATAATTATAGACAAATCTTTGGTGTTCAACAACCTGAGCAATATATTTATACAAGCATTTCTGGTTGTACTTCTGTTAATTCTATTGATGATGTTAAAGATTATCAAGAAACTATCAAAGCAATGCAAACCATTGGTTTAACCCAAGAAGAGCAAGATCATGTTTTCAGATTATTGGCAGCAATTCTTTGGATTGGTAATATTACATTTGTTGAAGATGAAGAAGGTAATTCAACAGTTAGAGATACTTCTGTTACAGATTTTGTCGCTTATTTATTGCAAGTTGATTCTCAGCTACTTTGTAAATCACTAGTGGAAAGAGTCATGGAAACTTCTCACGGTATGAAAAGAGGTTCTGTTTATCATGTTCCACTAAACCAAACACAAGCAACTGCAGTTAGAGATGCTTTAGCAAAGGGTATTTACAATAACTTATTTGATTGGATCGTCGACAGAGTTAATCAATCATTTTCCAGTGCTAAAACCGAGCTTTATAAATCAATTGGTATTTTAGATATTTATGGTTTCGAAATTTTTGAACATAATTCTTTTGAGCAATTATGTATTAACTATGTTAATGAAAAGTTACAACAAATTTTTATTCAGTTAACTTTAAAATCTGAACAGGACGAATATGTTAAAGAACAAATTCAGTGGACTCCGATCAAATTTTTTAACAACAAGGTTGTTTGTGATTTAATTGAATCTAAAAGACCACCTGGTATTTTTGCTGCACTAAGTGATGCTTGCGCAACCGCTCATGCAGATTCTGTTGCAGCCGATCAATCATTCGCTCAAAGATTGAATATGGTTGAATCAAATCCTCATTTTGATTTAAGAGGTAGTAAATTTGTTATCAAGCATTATGCCGGTGATGTTACTTATGATATTAGTGGTATGACAGATAAAAATAAAGATCAAATGTTGAAAGATTTATTGGAGTTACTTCAAACTTCTCAAGATCCGTTTATCAAGGTCTTATTCCCAAACAAGATCGATGAAAATAATAAAAGAAGACCACCAACCGCGGGAGACAAGATTAAAACAAGTGCTAATGCGTTGGTTGACACCTTATCTCAGGCGACTCCCTCGTATATTAGAACGATTAAACCGAATCAAAACAGATCCCCAACTGAATATGATATGAAAGCTGTTCTGCATCAAGTTAAATACTTAGGTTTACAAGAAAATGTTAGAATTAGAAGAGCAGGTTTTGCTTATAGACAAACATTTGAGAAATTTGTTGAAAGATTTTATTTATTGTCAATCAAAACTTCATACGCAGGTGAGTATATTTGGGAAGGTGATGCTAAAACAGCAACAGAAATAATTTTAAAAGATTCAAATTTTGATTCTTCAGAATGGCAATTGGGTGTCAGCAAAGTTTTTATTAAAAAACCGGAGACTTTGTTTGCATTGGAAGATTTGAGAGAAAATTATTGGGCAAATAAGGCTAAAGTTATTCAAAGAGCCTGTAGAAGATGGCTAAAGAGAAGAGAGAATGCCGCTAGAATAATTCAAAGATTGTGGAGAAACAGAACAAAAGGTGTGTCCAATAAATATACCAAGATGAGGGATTATGGTAATAGTCTAGTCTATGGTAAGAAACAAAGAAGAAGATTATCGTTATTAGGTTCAAGAGGATTTTATGGTGATTATTTAGGTTGTAATGATAAAACAGGTGGTTTTGGTAAATTCTTGATGAATGCTGTTGGTCTGCACGACAAAATCCAATTTTCTGCAAAAGGTGAGCAACTACATTCTAAGTTTGGTAGATCATCTCAAAGATTACCAAAGGTTTTTTTATTGACGAATTCTAATTTAATTGTTGTTGGACAAACTGTTGTTAATAGAAAGGCAAATTATACAGTTGAAGTTTCAATTCCAATTACTAAAATTCCTGAAGTTAGTTTATCAAATTTGGCAGATGATTGGCTTGCCATTAACTTACGCTCAAGTACTCAACCGGACTTGTTTATCAATACCATTTTCAAAACCGAATTGGTTGCTCGTTTGAAGAAGGGAAATTCTAATTTGAAAATTAATATTGGTTCAAGTGTTACATACAGTAAGAAACCGGGCAAGAAACATACGGTTAAATTTAAGATCGGTTCAGGCGTTCCAGCAACCGGTGATAGTTATAAATCAAGTACTGTTACTGTTTTAGAAGGTAAAGCTGCTAGTTCAAGGCCGAGCGAAGCTCCGAAAGGGAAAACGAGTCATGCTGGTGACAGAATTGCTCAATATAAAAGAGGCATTAAAACTAATTCGAACTCTGCTGCTGTTGCAGGTGCAGCAGCCGCGTACCATCCAACTACCAAAGCAAGGCCAGCTCCACCTGTTTCGAGACAACCACACCCACAACAATATCATCAACAACCGGTGGCTCCTCCAATTTCAACTAAACCAAGATTAACTTCCAAGCCAAAACCGTCTTCTCCAGTTGCCAGATCTAAACCGACTCCTGTTGCACCTCAACAACGTAATTCCGTTCAACCAGAGACATCCCAGCAAAATCGTCAATCCTTTGCTGCTCCACCGCCACCTCCACCACCACCAGCAGTTCAAGCACAACCTAAATGGCCAACTTTCAAAGCAGCTTATGACTTTCCAGGTAGCGGTGCTGCAACAGAATTACCAATTACCAAGGATACGGTTGTTTACATTTTGAAAGCAGAACCTAGTGGTTGGTCCTTGGCTAAGACTTTAGATGAATCTAGAGAAGGTTGGGTTCCAAGTGCATATATTGTTGAATGCCCACCACCTTCAAGTATCGGCTCTAATGCACCACTGGCCCCACAATGGCAACCTCAATCACAGCAACAATCAGCTACTACTAATGCAAATGATGTGGCCGGTGGTTTAGCTGCTGCATTGTTAGAGAAGAAGCAAGAAGAAACCACTTTGGCTAGTGATTTAGCAGCCGCTATCAGACAGAAGGCAAGAAGAGAGAGTGATGATGAAGAAGATGAGGATGATGACGATTGGTAATGATTATAAAACGACGCTATTTATTTACATTCATATTTCTATTTTTTGTTTTTATTTTTAAGTTGCTTTTGTTTGTAGCATAATCTGTTTGTTGATAGTAACGCACATTGCGTTATTTAAATATATTTAATCATTTACATCCTTTTATTTGGAACTAAAATGATTCTCGAATGAAAAAAAAGTTTGTATCCTCAAAATTTTTTCATAATTTTTTTTTATCCTGTGATATACGGATCGCTACGCTCTTTTAGAAGGACAAACATAAAATATCCATCCAAGTACCATAAAAGCAGACAGTGAAGCTAACGTAAATTTACTTTAAAATTATGTCGGATGTTAATACCATTGCTCAAATCCTGGAGAAATCATTAAACTCATCTACTGCCAAGGAATCGGAACAAGCATTAA
The DNA here is from genome assembly GCA_003707275.3 of Kregervanrija fluxuum. Taxonomy (NCBI): domain Eukaryota; kingdom Fungi; phylum Ascomycota; class Pichiomycetes; order Pichiales; family Pichiaceae; genus Kregervanrija; species Kregervanrija fluxuum. The sequence goes on from PPNM03000015.1 coordinate 49,399, forward strand.
AAAATCTTGAATTAAAGCAAGGGTTTCCATTATCTTTATTACATGTTGTTGCAAGTGATTCTATTAACAGTGGTGTCAGATTAGCTGGCGCATTATATTTTAAGAATTTAATCAAAAGAAAATGGATAGGAGAAAATGGAACTTATCAGATTGATTTACAAGACGTTGGATTAATCAAGAGAGAGATCATTGGATTAATGATTCAATTGCCTGATCAATTACAAGTTCAGATCGGCGAATCAATCAGTTTGATTGCAGAATCCGAATTTCCGGAACTTTGGCCTGAATTATTGGATGAATTATTAGCTAAATTAAGTGCTGATGATATGGTTCTTAATAAAGGTGTTCTAAAAGTTGCACATTCAATTTTTAAAAGATGGAGACCACTATTTAGATCCGATGAATTATTTTTAGAAATTAAAATGGTGTTAGATAAATTCTCACAACCATTTTTGGATTTGTTTAAAAGAGTTGATTACTTAATTGACAATAATAATGGGAATAAAAAGGATTTAACTATTCTGTTTGAAAACTTATTATTATTAGTTAAAATTTATTATGACTTAAATTGCCAGGACATTCCAGAATTTTTTGAAGATCATTTATCAGAAGGTATGAATATTTTATTGAAATATTTAAAGTATCATAGTCCCCTTTTAGAAGAACCGAATGAGGATGAGGAGATTGATATTGTTACGCAAGTTAAAATTAATATTTGTGAATTAATCCAATTGTACACTACAAGATATGAGGAAGAATTTACTAAATTTATTCCATCATTTATTCAAACAATTTGGGACTTATTAAATGAAATTACTATCCAACAAAAATATGATATTTTAACGTCAAAAGCTTTACAATTTATGACAGCAATTGCTAATATTTCAAGATATTCTTCAATTTTAAATAATGAAGAATCACTCAAACAAATCACAGAAAAAATTATTCTGCCAAACGTTACATTAAGAGAATTAGATGAAGAAATGTTTGAAGATGATCCGATTGAATTTACAAGACGTGACTTAGAGGGATCGGATTCAGATACAAGGAGAAGAGCATCAACTGAATTTTTAAGGGCATTAAAAGAATCCAACGAACATACTGTTACCCAGGTTATTATGAAATATGTTAATCATTATTTACTAGACTATTCGAATAATGGCAATTGGAAATCAAAGGATTTAGCAATTTATTTATTTAGTGCTATTGCATCAAAAGGCTCATTAACTAATGCCGGTATTACGGTTACTAATTTATTAGTTGATGTGGTTGGATTTTTCACAACATACATTTACCCAGATTTAATTGGAGAAGTTCCACATCCAATTCTAAAAGTAGATGCAATCAAATACATTTTTACATTTAGAAATCAATTAACAAAACAGCAATTAATCGAAACATTCCCATTATTATCATCACATTTTCAAAGTGACAATTACGTTGTTTATACATATACAGCCATTACAATTGAAAAAATTTTATCATTAAGAAATCCAACAAATCACCAAGAACTATTATTTGGTAAGAATGATATTCCACCAAATGTTTTAAAAGAATTATTAATGAATTTATTTAGATTAATGTTTAAAAAGGGTGATACCCCTGAAAAATTAGCCGAAAATGAATTCCTAGTAAAATGTATAATGAGAATTTTATTAAATTCTGAAGATTCATTGAAAGATTCATTTATCGAGTTATTACAAGAATTGTTAAAAATCGTCGAAATTATTTCAAAAAATCCTTCAAATCCAAAATTTTCACATTATACATTCGAATCAATTTGTGTTATTCTTAAGTATAATTCACCAAAAAGTGAATCATTTGAGATTGTTAAACCAACAATGTTAGGTATATTAGGACAAGATATTCAAGAATTTATACCGTACTCATTTCAAATTTTATCATATATTTTGGAAAATTATCCAAGAAATATGGTATTGCCAATCGAGTACGAGCACCTGATTAAACCGTTATGTTCACCAGCCGTTTGGGAATTCAAAGGTAATGTACCAGCCATTGAAAGATTGCTCAGTTCCATTATTACATTCAAACCAAGTTTGTTTAATAATGAAGAAACATTAACGCCAATTTTGGGTGTTTATCAAAAATTAATTTCATCAAAGGTTAATGATCATTTAGGTTTTGAATTTTTAGAAAATCTTTTGATTAATATTAATTTAAATGTTTTAAAACCATTTTTAAAACAAATTATCATGATTTTATTAACAAGATTACAAAATTTTAGGACGGAAAAATTTGTTAAAAGATTCATTATATTTTTAGCTAGTTTATCAAGTTTGACAGAAGACAATAAAAATGGATGGAATTCAACTTTAGTAATTCAGTTAATTGAGAATGTTCAAAATGGATTATTTAATCAAATTTTAAATAATTTTATTACACCGTTTATTTCAAAGTTTAATAATTTATTAGATAAAAAAATATTGGTTATTGGATTAACAAACTTAATTGTTGAAAATGTCAATAATATTGACCAGGATAAAATTATTGCTACATTAAACGAATTGTTGAAATTACTAGGATCTGATTCAATTAAGAATTATAAAAACATCAACGAAAATTTAGAAATTATGATGGAATTAGAAAATGATGATTTAGCATTTGGTTCAAGTTTCAATAAATTAAATATTATTCAGCTAAAGCCATTTGATCCTGTTAAACAAATTTTAGATAAAGATATGGTAATTAATTATTTCAAAATGAAGTTAAGTTCAATGAATGGCTATCAGAATTTATTGTTTTCGTTAAATGAAGAATCCAAAGATGTTTTAAAACAATTGGGAATGTAGACAGGATTTTAATAGTTTTTATATATTTAGTTTGTTTTTATAGTAAAATAGTATTAATGTTAAGGAATAATGTTTTGTATTATTTGGTACTTTATTTACACAATGTCTCTATACTTTTGACAGTGCTGTTATTTGATTTCTCTGGGAAGAGCTGCTAATTTTGGTGCTGTATTCGTTATTAAAGGTATGAATATGATCAAGATCATCACGCTATATTAATTCGTTAGGCTGTCGAGCGCAGCAATACCCAAACACCACCGAATAACTGTTGACCGAACTACCATAAAGCATTCATACCTGGCCAGTTGTGTTCCGTCTGCATGGGAGTAACACCTATCCCATACTTGCTCCACGGTCTGACTCTCATAAGCAATACCTGCTGTTAAAAGTAAGATTTTCCGGGGTAGGGTCATCCTGACAGATAAAAACCAGTCCACTAAACCATTTGCTGTCAAAGCTACGATACACGCGGCACATGATGCAAGTATAGTTAAAAACATAACATTCATTTGTGGATAACGCATAGTTAGAAGTAGTGATATCGAATAGTTAGAAGTAGTGATATCGCATACTCGGCGACATCGGTTGGAGGGTATATATTTTCCGTCTCAGACTTTGTTGATATTTTTTTTTTTTTCTTTTCCGCAAAATTTTGAAGGATATCGAAATATAGATAGAGTACATAATGTTAGAATGTAAAAAAGAGAAAATGAAATAACCTTAAGCTAATTAAAATAAACCAAAAAATAATACGTAATTAAAATAAAGCAAGCCCTTATCAAAAAAGCTTAACATGTGACCGTGGTGTATTATATCGTTAAAGATGGATGTTCATTAATCGGCAATTGTGATATTTGTGGATCTGGCTTAACCTTAATATCAATGTTCGTTGGCTGCATTAAATCAGGGGAAGGTTCTACATGAACATTCTCAGGTGTTTGGCCCTTGTAATTATTACTACTGTCATCATCATCGTCATCATCATCATCATCATCATTATTACTATTTGTATTTGTATTTGTTATGATTTCTTCATTATCACTAACATTTCCGCTACCACTGGTGGCCTTTTTTATATCACCCACCTGCTGCTGTCTCTCTCTTTCTGCGATTTCAGCAGCAGTTAAAAATCTACCACCTTGACCTCTTGGTCGTCTCATGGCATGTTTATGTCTTGATTCATGGAGATAAGGTTTTCTGCCTCTTTGAATTTTAAGTGTTTCTTCAAGCTTAGCTCTTGCTATTCTACGTTTCAATATCCTATGATACTGCTTTGCATTAACATAATAAGGCTGATCTTGAGCTAGTTGAGGCGTAATCTGAGTTTGTTGTGACGGCTGATGTTGTGATTGTGGGGGAGTCGGATTCTGCTGATGTAAAGAAGTCGGAGAAGGTGTATTTGTATATGAAGAGGTATGATCGGTTTGGTAAGTGACCGCATGATCCTCTATAAAATCCTGATGATAATAAGCTTGCACTGGGTTCTGCATTTGATTTGTATAATAGCGTCTAAAGATGGGAAAAGATAGGAATTTTCACTTTTTCCTTTATTTTCAATTTTGCTTCTGGGGTACGGAAGCCTGTTATTGTAAAATTGGATTTGCATTTTATTTTCCTTTAACGCCGATCGACGCCACTTACAAAACACCCGTACACCGTATAATTTTTTTTAATTTTTTTATATTTTTTTATATGTCCGGGTAACAAGCTTCAACTTCTAATTTACCCCTCCCAAAAACAAAGGAAAAAACTGGTTGAGGTTTTGCTTAAGCATGAATTATATTTATTTTAAAGTGTTTAATTACGAAAACTATTATTTAACTACACAAAATGCCATTTTTAGTCACATATAGACCAGCAGTTCTTCTATTTTTCTTTATTAGACAGCCAATTGCTGCCGCATCTTTAGTTGGTATGTGGGCTTTCTGGGAGGCCGATAGAAACTTTGATTTGGGTGTCAGACAATCATTCAACACATGGAGACAAAATGCGTTAGGTTTCCCAACAGTTGACACTCAATATGATTCTTTTAAGAAAATTGATGAATTGAAAAGAAATGAATTGTTACTGAAAGAATAGATGATATTCTTTTGAACAGAAAAATAAATACAAAATCAATCAAACATATACAAAACACACTTTTTACGCTTTGAAAGTTATATAACTTTTACTTTTTTTAAACCATCTCATATATACAGGTATTTTATTATATCAAATTTATTTATTCAAAATTATTTTATTAATATTCGAAATAATCAGTTACTGATTCTGTAATATACACACTATTTATAAGATTTATTTTATTTATTGCTTCTTCTCTCCTTCTTACTAATTCTATAAAGTTCAAAAACTGCAGCGGGTGTAATACCCTGTATTCTTCTTGCTTGGCCAATAGTTTCCGGTCTACCTTCGTTCAAATGGTTAACAACTTCAGTGGACAATGATGGAATCGTTCTGTAATCAAAATCAATCGGTAACAATAAATTTTCATCAGATTTGAATGCTTTTATATATTCATTCTCCTTTTTCAAATATCCACTATAGTTACCTTCAACTGTAATTTTCTGTTTAACCCTTCTGTTAATTTTGTTTAAAATTGGATCATTGATGATTGGTATCAAAGATTCAATATCCATATTATTGTATCTTAAAATTTCAAACGCAGATTTTAGTTTTGAATCATGTGAAATGGTGGCATTATTTAACAAATTATCCCACTTTATTGAACTTAGTTTAAAATCCTTTGTAATCTTTAGCCCATATTCATATAGTGTTTTATCTTTTAAAAATGATTCCCATCTTTCTTTACTGATACATCCTAATTTTTTACCCTTTTCCGTCAATCTTAAATCTGCATTATCGGCTCTAACACTAACTCTAAATTCGGACCTTGAAGTAAACATTCTGTATGGTTCTTCGACACCCTTTGTAATTAAATCATCAATTAAAACACCAATATACCCATCAGATCTGTCCAAAAATAACTGTTCTTTCTTTAAATATGACAAACCTGCATTAATGCCCGCAATGATACCTTGTGAAGCAGCTTCTTCATAACCAGTTGTACCATTAATCTGTCCAGCCAAAAACAATCCTCCAATCAATTTTGTTTCTAAAGTTTGTTTTAATTCTCTCGGATCAATATAGTCATATTCAACACCATAACCTGGTCTCAACATTTTAACATCCTCCAACCCAATAATATATTTTAACATCTCATCTTGAATTTCTTCTGGCATTGTGCATGAAATGCCATTTGGATACATGACGTCCGTATTTAATCCTTCAGGTTCTAACCAAACCCTGTGTTCAAATTTATCTTTGAATCTAATAACTTTAGATTCTAAAGATGGACAATATCTGGGGCCTTTAACAGTTTCCCTAATATGGATTGATTTATCTAAGTTATTGCTGATTAAGTCATGCAATTTTTTTGTAGTATTTGTACTATAACACGACAATTGATTTTCGATGCTTGGTTTTTCATTCATATAACTCATTGGCTCAGGGGGTTCATCACCGAACTCTTCTTTAACTAGTTGATAATTAACACTCTTTGCACTGATTCTTGGAGGAGTACCAGTTTTTAACCTACCCATTTTAAATCCAATATCCTTAAATGTGTCACTTAACCCATAACTACCAATCTCATTAATTCTACCAGCTGGCCAGCACTTTAATCCAATATGAATTTCACCTCCTAAAAATGTTCCTGTTGTGATAATAACTTTATCACATTTTATAAATGATCCATCATCTAAAATTGCACCTCTAACGATACCATATTTTCTACCTAATTGATCAATCTTATCATCTTTTAAATCAATAATCAAATCTTCAACTTTGCCTTCAATAATATTCAAATTTTCATAATCTTTTAAAAAGCTCTGCATTTCTTTTGCATATAATTCTCTATCAATTTGCGCCCTATGACCCCAAACTGCAGCACCTCTTGATCTATTTAAAACTTTAAATTGTATACCAGCCTTATCAACAATTTTACCGGCAACACCGTCCAATGCATCCAGTTCTTTAATTAATGTACCTTTTCCGATGCCTCCCAAATGCAGGATTACATGAAGTTGCACCAATATTTGAATATGAAGGTGTAATCAGAGTAGTTTTAACGCCTGTACGTGCTGACCCAGTCGATGCTTCGACTCCCGCATGACCAGCCCCAACAACTAAAACTGGATGGTATGGAGATTGTAGAAGTTTATTTTCAATATCCGATGTAATATGAATGGAACGCTTGAAGATTTTATTTAGTCTCAACATATTTAATTATTAATAAATTGATAAAGTAAAAAGTGAAAAATATATTGGGATTTGAAAAAAATTTCACCGTTGAATGATTTAATTTTCGCTTATTTAGGAAACTCGGACTTTTTTTCATCATGGATTTTAGGTTTATCAATATATCATGTGTTGAAAATTCATTTTTTTTATAAGATCGTTTATCTTCAGGGATATATATATATACATATGTATTTTACATTTACTTATTATACAGTCTAATATTATTCTTCTTCTTCTAAAGGAATGCTATAATCTTCCTCTTCTTCAGTTTCTTCATTATCACGTATACTGATGGATATCTCTGATTTAAATTCTTTCCAATCAACAAGTCCACCTCCCGTTTCTCTTTCATGCTTCTGTTCTCCATCGTTGATCTGTCCAGTAAATTCTTCAGTAGGTTCATTAGCAGGTTCATCAGCAGGTTCATCAGCAGGTTCATCAGCAGGTTCTTCAATTGCTTCTTCCGCTGGCACTTTAATTGAATCTTTAATTTGTTCTTGAATTGGAACTATAATCACTGTATCACTAGTTTTTTCAGCAGTTTTGGATTCTGAATTCAGCTGTCCATTATCCTCATTTCCACTTTCAACTGCATCATTATTTTTTGTATATTCATCAATTGCCTTTCCAGTAAGATTCTCAACTGTTTTTTCAAGTGTTCCGGATTCTGTACTTTCCTCCTCAATTTCTCCTTCGTTGTCTTGACCTTCGCTAAGATCATTGACATCCCTTTCATTTTGTTCCGTATTCTGACTTGTTTTTTCGACGATATTTTCTAAAACTGAAATTTCATGTCCAATTTTCTGTTCAACACGCTTTTCAAATTGGTTTGATTTTTGAACTTTTCTTCTTTTTCTACTACCCCAAATAACATTTTCTAAATCTTTAACAATTTCCACGTCCCATAATTTCATACCCAGTTCTAACAAGCCATCATTATTCAACCTCAATAAATCTAAACTTTTCTCTAATTTAGCTCTTTTAATTAATAACTTAATATCATTTCCATTAATAACTTTTCTATTTGCATGATCTGCAAAAAAATCCAAATCTTTTAATTCTTGGTCAAAGAATTTATTAGTCAAATTTTCTAAACAACCAATTGAATCATTCGATAAATTATTTGATAGAGTTGGAATGTTTAGTGATTGAATTAATTTCTTATACATATTATTTGTGAAAGCTAATCTTTTATTAAAATTATTAACCTTTTTAGTGCTCTTTTTGTTGTTTACTTTCTTATTCCTTTGAGTTACAAAAATTAAGTTTTGTTGAATTAACGATAAATCCGGATCAAATCTGGAATCAATTCCATCATCATCTCCATTGTCATTTCCGTTATCAAATCCATTTTCACTTTCAGTATCAGTGTCTTCATATGATTGATTGATTAATCCGGATAATTCGTTTAAGGAATCCAATTCTTTTTCTAAATCTAAGTCGAAATCAATTCCAAATTCTCCTTCATCTCGGATGATTGCTTCGGGTATTGCTATATTGGAAGTATTTGGTAATGTAGATAATGATAACCTTGAAGATAACTGTTTACGTGGTGTTTTATCTGTTTGTGACAGTAATGAAGATCTATTATCATCATTATCGCTTCTTTGCCTTTCATTCTCATCTTCTTCATAATCCATTATATCGAATCCATGGTTTAAATCAAAATCCGCTTGATGTGACTGATCGTATTCTACTGATTCTTGATTATTTGATTCATTGGGTGAAATAGTTTCTCCTGCAAATTTATTGGATTGAAAATTACTAGAATACAGCTCTTGATCAATTGAATCAATTAGTTTTGCATTTTGTAAATTTAATTCATTTGTAGTCAAATTTTTGGACTGATTTATCGGTTTAACAAAACTCTGGGAAGCTTCATTAATAGTCGGCACTGAATTAATTAGGTTATCCCGCCGTTGTAATTGGGACTGTAAGTCTGATTGTGATTGTGACTGTGACTGTGACTGTGACTGTGATTGTGATTGTGATTGTGATTGTGATTGTGATTGTGATTGTGATTGTGATTGTGATTGTGATTGTAATTGCGATTGTGATTGTGATTGCGATTGTGATTGTGATTGTGATTGACTATCAATTTTAAAAGTTTCTTCTAACAAACTTCCATTAACATCAACATCATCAATTTCTCTTATTAATTTATCTTCTAATCCCAACAAAACACCTAAAAGTCTCAAATCTTTATTTGGATCATATCTTTTCGTACTTTTATTTTTTGACGGTGTTAATAATAACCTATTTCTACGTGGAGTTGTTGCATTTTGAATTGTATTAATTGTAATTGGAGTTGTTGGTCTATTAGGAGTTCTATGTGGTGTTGTTGATCGACTTCTTCGATTTGGAGTAGTTGGAGTCTGTACTGGTGTCGTTTGTCTCGGATATCTATAGGGAGTAGTGGGTATTATAGAATCCATTTTTGATTAAGTAAAGGATTTAAATGTAAACAACATAAATTCGAAAACATGATTATAATATAGCGAATTCACTGCCCGATGGTTGAATAAAATTTTTTTTCGTCTTCATATTAAATTTTTTGTTTTTATCATGATATTTTCTTAGATTTTGAATTGATATTAGTAGAAAAGATGACTGAAGAAAATCTTGTAGGCGATGATTTAAACGATGGATTGGACTATGAATATTCTCAATCTGATGACGAAGGTATTGTCATTGAATCAAGCAATGAAAAATTAGATGAATCACATGAAGATGAAGATGAAGATGATGAAGATGAGGATAAAAAAGGAGAAGACAAAGAAAATGACGAGGAGAATGAGGGCAATGATAGTGATGAGGACGAAGAAGACGATGAAAATCCTAAAAAACGAAAGAAATCGGATAGTCTTAAAAACAAAAAGAAACAAAAAGTGGAATACGAAGTTCAACAAAAGCAAGATTTAGTTAAAGAAAGTTCCGATGTTTTATCCGAAAAATTAGCTGCAAAAATTAGAGAGTTAAATCCAAATTTATCTCCATTAGAGTTAAGTGATTTATATTTGAAGAAAGACTTATTCAAATATACAGGGGATTGGAAAACTGAAAGAGATTTAGAAAATTTAGAGAAATTCATCAGATATTATAATTCAAAATTAATACCAAATTTGAAAAAAATTAAGAATAATATGAAGAAAATCAAAAGAAACAATTATGCATTAACCCATGGAAAAGGTAAAACTGAAGAAGGAGGAGACGATGAACAAGAAAAAAAGGAAAAAAAAGCCCCAACAGATACACCAAAGAGGAAGTTTATTGTGATTTTATCAGAGTCTGCAATTAGGGCATGTGATGTTCATAGAGCAACAAAGAATTTTGAAGGTGGTTCCATGAAATTGATTACAAAGAATTTAATTAGTCAAGACTTGAAATTGTTGAAGACTACATGGTCGAGAGTTTTGAATGCGACGCCAAATAGATTAATTAACTTGTTTGAAGCCAAAAACTCAAGTATAAAGCCCGAGGAAATTGAAAGTATAATTTGTGATTGTTATCTTGACAGTAAAATGAGAAACATCTGGGACACTAATGAAACTTTTGAAGTTATCAGAACAATTGCAAGTGCAAACCCAAAAGTTAAAGTTTTCATGTATTAGATGTTGAGTTTTATATTTCGAATAAATAAATAATTTTAATAAATAATAATATTGAAGATAAACAAGAAATATATAAATAAAGATTGAATAAATAAATTGATTAATTGGCTAATTATTCATCTATTTCTTAGCAGCTGCAGCGGCATCCCATTTTTGAACGGTTTCTAAAGAATATGCGTCTTTTGGATTGAAAGTATTGTTTTCACTTTGTCTGTACAATAAATATAAAACTGTGAAGTAACCAGCAAGTGCAATGGCACCATTAACACGATAGTTTTTTGGGGTATGGTACCAACCACCTGTTGGAGGAGTGACCCACTTTGGAATAAATTGACCGTGAGACTGTTATAATCAAGATGGAAAGATTAATCAAAAGCGTTAGTAAACCTGAAACAAGCAAAATAAAACTGAGTAAAACTGGTAACATACCATTATATGCGATGTGTGTATTGAAATAAAGGAAACTACAACAAGTTAATCGTTAAATACCATCAAATGAACTGAACTTAATAACAAATTTGATTTTGTGAGGGAAATTTTCCCCACTTTGAAATGTAAAATAGAAAAAAAAATATAAGCGACGCGTCGATAATGGGCATAAATGTCATGTACTAAAATGTTATGGGATTATTGTACAGTGCATTTATGCTGTTTTATTTTTCAACAACGAAATAATTTTTCACTTTGGAAAAGTTGAGTTTTATAATTTTGGTTTCAATTTTACATAACAATCTTTGATAAATTGTTAATACAATCTACAATCTATAATTATTTTAGCATGTCTAGACTGTTGACTATTTCAAGAAATCAGATAAGGTACATATCTACATCGCCTGCCGCTCCACTTACAGAAGCAGCTGTTAATAAAAGAAAATTTAAATTTACATATGAAACTGCTAAGAACAAAATCACATCAGAAAGTGATTTAACTAAACCTGAAAATGACTTTAATTTTGCACAATATAAAAGAACACAAGTCAGTAAGAAGATTACAGAAGATAAAGCGAAATTAATTCCTTCAATTATTGCATTACATTCTCGTTTAAATTTATCCCCAAATTTTCAATATTCAACATTAGTTAGATCGTTGACTTGTAAAAATAAAACTTCTGATCTAGCAGATAACACTCAAATGTCAATTTTCGGTTCAAATTTATTAAGCTTTTATGTTACAGAATATTTAATCACAAACTATCCAAGATTACCGATTTCAATCTTAAAAAATGCAACTGATGCCTACATCGGAAATTTTTCGCTTTACGATTTATCAAAGAATATTTGGGGTATTGAAGAAGATAATACTACAAATTTAGAAAAATATTTAGCAAACGAGCCATCATTATTAAGATATGGTAAATTAAGATATTCAAAATCAGTTACACAACCAGAATCAGGTATCACAAAATTTTCAAAATCAATCGACACAATTGATTTATCAAAAGCCGAAGCTTTTGCAAATTCTGTTCGTTCAATAATTGCAGGTATTTACGTTCATGATGGTGAATTAGCAACTAAAAATTTTATCAAAAATCATATTTTATCAAGAAAAATTGATATTAGCAGTATGTTCCAATTCAAAGAACCTGGTAAATTATTGACAAAATTATTAAAATCTCATAATATGGAATTACCAACAGTCAGATTAATGAGTGAAACTGGTAGATTATCAAATTCACCTGTTTTTGTTGTTGGATGTTTTTCTGGTGAAAATTTATTAAGTACAGGTGAGGGTTCTTCATTGAAAGAAGCTAGAATTAGATCTTTTGTTAAAGCTTTAAAAGCTTGGTATCTATATAAACCACTTGATAGTGTTACGCCAAGTGAGGAAAATTTTAAAGGATTGTTTGTTGATGCTGGAGAAAAATTTTATTAAAGTTTTATTAGAATTCTTAATTATTTATTATAGTGTATTTTGTATATAGTTTAACCTTAAATTACATATTTTTATTATTTAATTTCTTATTAAATAGGAACAAGCAAGAATTGCTAAACATCAGATAATGAGGTAACTTCAATCATTTTTTTCAATTCTGCATTTAAATCTTTAAACATAATTTTATCGACTAATTCAAAGTTTTCGTTTCCCTTAACACCTTCAATGCTTAACTTGTACAATTCGGCATATATTTTCAAACTTTCTTTCCTAACATTACTTTCATCATCGTTGACTGTTTTCATCAAAATTCTTTCAATTAAAAAGACATCCTCTGCAGTGATTTTCCTGAGTTTGACTAACTCTTCAATTTTCAATAATATAATGGTTTTTTGAATTACATTCAGTTGATCTAATTTAATATCAAATAAAACTTGAATTTTTTCAATATGTTTAAAAAGTTCAAAAATACTGAAAAATAGTTCATCTTCTTCAATACTATCGTTCAACAAATTTAGTATATTAGTTAGTAATTGTTTTTCATCAAAGGTATTAGTTAATTTAATCAAACACGTTTCTAAAATAACGAGTCCAATTATTATCAATCCATCAGGTAAATTCAGCAGACAATGTAATACGTTCTCATAAATTTTATTAATTTCATTGATTTCAAGTTTATTATTTTCAATATACCAACATGTTGTGAGTAAAGTACTATAATTAAATTTTTTACTATCGATATCTAAATTGATTTCAAAATTCTTAATATTAGCGTAATCCATCCTCAACTCCTTCAACCATAGTGTATACCAATTATCATTTGAATCTTCAAATACTATTATTTTATCTTTATTCTCTATATCTTCATTAATCGTAAGTTGATTCATATCAGGTGTACTATCACTCATTAGCTTTTCATTTTCTTTATTTTCATTAATAGAGGAATCAACATCCATTACACACACATCATCTTCGTCTTTGAAAACATCATCAATATTGATTTCATTGGTCTTATCCTCAATCTGTTTCTTATTTCCAGTTCTGACCTCGATTTTATTTTCATCTTGGTAATCTTCTGCAGCTTCTACTGGGGAACTATGATCAGCTTCATCATCTTTTTCAATTTTTCTCTTAAATGGATTAATCATGGTCATATCAGAGATAAACGAATTTTTATTTAATTCATTGATATCAATCCTCCTTGGTATAACTTTCGTTAGTTCGTCAACATTTTCATCAAATTCCAAATTAACTTTAAGTGGTGATGATGAATCGTTGATGATGGTATCACTTCTAATATCCAATAATTTATAAATTTCATTTTTGATTACATCATTACAATCATTAAGACACCTATTAAAAATATCATTAAAATTATCATTACTTAATTTTAATAATTTTTTAAACAACTTGGCTTCCGAATTTGAATTAATAATTTCAAAACATTGAAATAATGATTCAAATATTGTAGATAATAAATATGATGTTTTAGAAATTTTATTTGAGTTTAATAACTGATATAACAATGAAAAAATTGTTTCTAGAAATTCATGCTTATATTTATTATATTGGATTGATAAATTCATATCATCGATTTTTGATGCATCAATACTAAAACTTAAAGTATTTGTAATTGCAAGACATAAATCTTCAAGTGGTAATTCATTAATCAATAAATCCAATTGTTTTAAATTTGAAGGATTTTTAACCGTGTAAATGCAATACAATCTAATTATATTCTCTGTTGTTAAATATGACGAAATAAATCTAAAAAAGTTTAGATTATTGAAAATTTCGGAAAAAATATCTGGATTTATAATTGAAAGATTATTCAACGCAGAATTAAATTTAATTGATAATCTATCCTTCTGTTCATTTAATAAAATGGTAAATCCTTTCTTTTGTGAATCAGTTGATATTGATGTTATTAAATCATAAATATTATTTTGTCTTCTCATGCGTTCTGTAAAATCTTCCACTAAATTCTCATCTCTACTTTTACTATCCTTCAATTTAATTTCGTGATTTAAAATACCTAAACTTGAAGCTCTTTGTGAAATTCTAGACGCTGCTCTTTGTTTAATTTTTTTATCATAATCCGTACCCATTGACAAACTTCTGTCTCTTGTTAATTTCTCCTTTATGTTAATTTCATTTTCAGTTTCACTTTGTAAGAGTTTTTTATGGGATTCAATTTTATCTTCCTGTTCATGTTCACGTTCACGTTCAATTCCACGTTCGAATACTAAATTAGTTTCTTTTTCCTTATCCTTTTTCCTTTCTTTTTCTAATTCTTTTTGCTTTGCTAAAATTAATTCTCTAACAGATCTCCTTGAGCTTGACCTATTTGAATTACTTAATGGACCATTTTTAATCTTTTCTAATGCCCTAACTGTATTTGGATCTAATTTTTTAATGATTTTATCACCAATATTTGGATAAATACTATTTAAACTCCAAAATGCACCTCTCATTGATTCTTTGACGATTGGCATTGGATCGGCTAATCCTTTAATTAAAATTTTTTCAAATGAATCAATAAATTGATCTAAAGTCGATTTATCATTCTTAAACCTTAATAATAATAAATGAATCCAACCACCGACATAAGCTCTTGGCTGAATATTTTTATCTTGTGAAGCAACCAAAATTAAATTCATTATTCTTGAATTTGAATTTGTATATAATAATAGACCAACAGCACCTGCATTTGCATTTTGATGCATTATTGACTTTCTAGCATAGGTCAATTTAATTAATGCATGGAACAACGTCTCAACAGTGAAAGGATCTAAAAATGATCCAATGAATATACCTAATTCCTTACATAATTGGCACGCATTATTTGATAATGTTGTCCTTAAAGACAAGATTGACTTGGCAATACAATCTTTTAAAGTTTTAATACACTGTGATAAAGATAGAGTATATTCAATAACAGCATTTCCTCTAACCAGCGACCTTAATTCAATTATGCATTGCTGCCTTTGCACCCAATTTTGTTCAGATTCCTTACCAGCAAATGGGATCATTAATTTCTCCGTTAAGTCAAATAAATAATTTTCATCATTGATATCTTTTGGTTTAATTGAATTATCCATTGTATAATTTGGAATTTTTTTTAAGATTTTATTCAAGTCCTCATCATCACTTTCAGACTTATTTATATTGCTATAGCTATTATTATTATTATCATTCTTATAATTATTATCATTATTATTATTATTCTTTTCATTGCTATTACCATAATAGACTGAATTTTCACTTATATCGACGTTTTCTTCAAACCTTGAATTTGAATTGTTGAATCTATCTAATGAGTTCTCGTAATCAGAAATTATATCTTTATTAATATTTAATAGCAAATTAACTGAAATTTTTTTATCAATTTTAAAGTTAATTAATTCGTTAACTAAATCCAGTTTAGCAGATTTATTATTAGGATTGATATTTTTAAAAAATAGAATTAATAGATCAGTTGAAGAATTAACAATACTCAAATCGTTATCATTTAGTAAACTTATCACATCAGGCATTAAAGGTTTAAAGCTAAAATTTGTGCTGTATTTAATGATATCTTTCAACATTGATAGGACACCAATTTTAATCAATGGATTCTTATTTTTCAAACCATAGTTTTTGAAAATAATCATAAAATCTTCAGGAACTGATGACCAATAGGTTTCAATGGCTTTTTTTGCAGTATTCTTAATTGAGATTTTTGTTTCTAATAGTCGATCGATTAAAAATGGTATAACTTGATTATCAAATAATTTTAAAAGTTTTGAATCCTGAATGCTAACACGTTTAACTAAATGACAAATTGTAGAAAAGGCAGCAATTGATAATTTTGGAATCGTGAATGCAATAAGTAGTGAATTAAAATATTGTGGAACAAATGATAAATTAATTAGATCCCTTTTGATATGAGCTTTCAAATCAAGTATCAGCTTTAACGATAACTCTAAATCATTATTCATAATAGCACTGTATAAGTCATCACCATTATATTCTGACATAATTAACTGAAAATGATATTAATATAATAATCTAAACTAGAAAATCCACCATCAAATGGAAATCGAAATATAAAACATAAAACTTAAAAAAATAACATGAAAACATGAAATCGCTTTTTTTTGTTTACGCGTCGTCGTTATTTGAAAATTCACATTCATCTTCTTTATAAACTGGAATTAATACCTTACCGCTTTTATGCTTTAACTTATACCAATTGGTTGCTAATAAACCTCCATATTCACTAGGCTGACTAAATGCTATATCCCACGGCTTTAAAGTGATTCCATAGATTTCCCAATTTTTAACACAATCAAGTAATTTACTCGCAATTCCAAATCTTCTAAAGTTTAAACTGACGTATATCCTGGATATGCCGGTTTTGATATTAATTTTCTTGTTTGGTACAAGTTTACCTGAATCATGGATTAACCAGTAACCTGTTTTTGGTGCATCCGTAGTAGCTAAACCAATTAAAAATGATTCAGTTTTATTATTATCCTTATTTTTAGTAGTTATTATACACGCATATGCATTACCGAACTTTTTAGTGAATGATCTATTATCTTTTGGAGAATTTAATGATTTATTAACCATATCAAGATATGATTCTATTAATTTTATAGCAGTTGAGAAATTCAAGTTTAATTTAATTATCTTCGTTTCACAGTTTTTAATTGAAAATGTTAATACAATTTTACCAAAGTTTTGTAAAATATTATTGGAAATAGGCAGACCGTTAATTATCTTGTCATGATACTGTTTGTGAACTTTAAAATCAATTAAAATATGTGGCAAATACGTTAAACCACAATCCATGCATTTTATCTTTTTAATTGGTGTATTAAATCTAGTCTGCTTGAGAATTTTGGTTTTCTTTTTTATTTTTTTAACTTTTGAATTATCTATACCTTTTGACTTTGTTGAATTCTGTTGTAAATCATCTTTTGAATTAATAAATGCTGTTATATCCATAATTCATTGATATTTTAAGGCATAAAAATAGTTTCAAATAATAACGAATACTAACGGGAAAGATAATAAAACAATTTGTATTGTGTTTCGGTGTACGGATGTGCTGTGTACTTTATTGTCGTTTTACGTTATGGGGGGTTACTTTATCTATCAATTAATGAAAATACAAATGTTGTCAACTCTATTTGTATAAATCATACAGAATTCATTAATTTAGAATCTTTTCCATTATGTAACTACGGTTCTAATCATCGAAAAATAAGCAAAATACGTTATACAAAGTTAACGATCGAGAAATTAATTATATTATTTCTCCCACCTTCTTCCAGCTTTTACTTAGCAATAAGTTGACTAAACTATAAATATATAAAGGTACAATGAGTGCATTTAAAAACCCAAATCCAAAATTCTCAGATCTATTACCAAATTCAACATTATGGAAAGAACAAATCACACAGTTTTTGGAAGAAGATATACCATCATTTGATTATGGTGGATATGTCGTCGGTTCGAATGAACAATCAGCTACATTATATTGTAAGTCAGATTCGGTTCTATGTGGTAGGCCATTTGTTGATGAGGTTGTTAAGCAATGTGAACTAAATATTGAATGGTTTTACGAAGATGGAGATTACTTAAAATTGAACGAAATTACTAAAATCAAGGTCGCAACTGTGTCGGGACCTGTTAAGAACATTTTACAAGCTGAAAGATTGTTATTGAATATTTTGTGCAGATTGTCAGGTATCTCAACACAGTGTTTCAAGACAATTAGTTTGGCTAGAAAATCAGGCTATGAAGGTATTATTGCAGGAACTAGAAAGACCACCCCCGGTTTACGAATTATGGAAAAATATGCCATGCTAGTTGGTGGAATTGACATGCACAGATACAATTTGAGTAGTATGATTATGTTAAAAGATAATCATATTTGGGCAACGGGTTCAATTACCAAGGCCATTGAAAATGCGAAGAAAGTGGCTGGCTTTAGTCTTAAAATTGAAGTTGAAGTTCAAAATGAGGCAGAAGCAATTGAAGCCATTGAAGCAGGAGCAGATATTGTGATGTTGGATAACTTTTCAGGTGACAGTTTAAGAGTTGCTGCTAAAAAATTGAAAGCAACTTATGGTGATAAGGTTTTATTAGAATGTAGTGGTGGATTGACTTTGGACAATTTAGGCGAATTTTTATGTAACGACATTGACATTTACTCAACAAGTAGTGTTCACCAAGGTACCAGAGTGACTGATTTTAGTTTAAAGATTAATAAATAAGTGGTGTATGAATAATTCGAATACTTTATTTTGAATGATTAGAATTACATAGAATTAATAATACGCCTGTATATATAGTGCTAGAGTCTTAAGACAAATATAACAGATAAACGGTGTATAGATAGTTCAGAATACCTTATCTTGAAAGTTTGAAATTACATAGACTTGAGAAGTACACAAATACAATGTTGTAACAAATTGAAACTTAGAGCTTTAAAGCAAATAAATAAATCCGTGATTTGCATCACCTTGTCTTAAATGTTAATTACACATAGACTCGTAAAATACATATGTAAATTTAGAATTAGAACTTCAAGGCAAACTATACAAATAAGTCGTGTATGAATAATTTGGAATACCTTATCTTAAATGTTTAAAATTATATAGAATTAATAAATACATATGTGTGCACAAAGTTATAACAAATTAAAATTAAAATTAAAACTTTAAAACAAAATATAATAAATGTACAACATTTATGAACTTCTTACAACATTAATTATTTTGGTAATTGTTCTTTTTGAGCTTGTTCTTCCTTTTGCTTTTGCTTTGCAACAGCATAGACAATACCAGAACCAAAACCAACGAAGATTGAGGAAATTGAGAAGAAGTTAATTGGAGCATCGAAAAAGATTAGACCTGACAATGCAATAGGCAATTTGTTCAAAGCACCGACCATGGAGTAGGTTGTGGAAGATGTGACTCTGATACACCAACCTGAACAGTATGAAATACCAACAGATGTTGCACCGGACAAAATCATTGCAATCCAGACTGAGGCTCTGTTGGCAGGCGGGAAATTTATGTTGATGTTTTCGGCGGACCAGTCTTCCAATAGTAAGGAAGAAACAAGTAAGATTGGAATTGACAGTAAGTTATTATAGTACATGGTGTCAAAATCTTTGAAGTTTGTCAACTTGATTCTCTTTCTCATGAATAAGACAAAAGACGCTGATGAAATACAGTTCAAAAACATCCATAAGTAACCAATATTGAAGTTGAAAGCACCTGATGCATCAGTGTCACCGTAGGTTGCAATAATAGACGAGAAAACCATCAAGAAGAATGATCCTAAGGCCATCGAAGTAACCTCACCACCAAACCATAAAACTTCACCGTAGGCAATCAAAATGATTGTTAGATTCTTGAAAATCGTGTAAATTGGAATCGATAAGAATTTCAAAGCCTTAGAAGAGGTGTAGATCATAATAACTAGCAAGAATGCAATTGGTGACCATTTCTTGGCTTCATTGGTATTGAATTGTCTGTACGTGATGACGCCAAAAGATTTCAGTATGGCGATTGTGATGGTACAAACAATCGATTGAACTGCCAACAAAAAAAAATTCAAGTTAAAATCACCCGAAACGACATATTTGTTGGTGACTGTCATCATAATCGATGACACACAGTAGCACAAAATAGACACTGGTCCTGAGTTAACTAAACGACCAATTGCTGAAGGTTGTGCAATAGCACTTCCAGCACCGGCACCTGCACCTCCAACTGGCACATCCTCTTTTTTTTCAAATGACATTGTTTAAAGAGTATTATTATTTATCAAAGTAATGATTAACGCTTGTTTACAAACTGGAAAATACCAAGAAAAGAAAAAGTAGAGGATCAGAAACGAATTCAGAAACAGGAAAGGAAAAGGAAAAGAAAACAACCAAAACTCAGAAATTTCGAAATTGGTGTAGCTTACAGATTCAAAATATGAAAACAAACCGACAACAAACAAGGCGTAATCTTTGAGAAAATTTTAGATGTATGTATATTTTTAAGCTTTTATTGTATTTAAAAACTAACCCCTGTAATATTTTCTTTATAACGTGTTCTATTATTTATATATATATATAATAAATATATTAGACTGAAAATTCTATCTTCACATATTATTATATCTTAGCTGTTGGAATCTGAAAACGTCCAACACTATAAAAAGTGTGAAAATCACTGAAAACTAACGCGTTTTCACTTGGAAGGAGGTTCTAGATCAATAAACAGCCAAAGACCCGGTGCCTGGATGAGACTACAAACTAGGAAATGTCTACGGGTGCACGGGTGTATGTTGGAAATGTCGTGTGGAAATCATTCTGTTATATTCTCTTATTTTTATTTTTATTTTTAAATTCCTTTCTACACTTACAGGGGTATGGGATATCTTTAAAAGAAAGAATTTCGAAGAAAATTGTAAATTATTATATAAGTATTAAAAAGCAATCGCAAAATTAAACACGTCAATTAAAGGAAAATTAAGTAAGTCAAGTCATCAATTCCTGATAGCTAACACCGTAACGTCTCATGTATTCATTATTTAATAAAATCAGTATACAAAAAATAATATGAACTGGTATTTTAAATACACGGTACGCCTAGAGCAATTGAATCAAACTTGATAAACAGTCTTAAACATAATAGTACATTGAATGAACGGGTTTTTTTAACAAAAAATTTTAAGAAAATAACAAATAATCTACGCAATTCGGAGAAAAAGATATTCAATTCAAAGGGAAATTTAACATTGTAACTTAAACCAAATAGTTTAAGCAGCAATGGTGACTTCGACATCGACACCAGGTTGAATGGTGATTTGAGTGATCTTCTTGACTAAAGAAGCTGGAGCGTGTAAATCAATGTATCTCTTGTGGATTCTCATTTCATAATGTTCCCAGGTCTTGGAACCTTCACCATTTGGAGTCTTTCTGGTTGCAATAGATAAGGTCTTGGTTGGCATTCTAACAGGACCTTTCTTGAATAAGTTTTCTCTTGCAGCAGATGCAACAATGGATTGAGAAACCAATTCTAATTTCTTAACTTGGGTGGAAGTTAAGGTAATTCTGATCTTGTGGATTTCTTGTTGTTGTTCAACATCTTTCTTTTGTTCGACGGCAGACATGTTGTGTTTATGGATACTATGATATGAGACGTTCAAAGTTGGCAAAAGGAGGAATTTCAGTAAATTAGTGTAGGAGATGAAAAACTCAGTCGAGTGAAAAATAAATTTTCGACCGTCAGCGACGGCCTCTGAGTGTTGCAGTGCCATTAGGATATTTTCAAAATGCGCGTGGTTACCAACATAAGGGTTTCAACCCTCATGATATGCACGTGCTATAATTGATTTTTTGTTCATTACTCTTTTATTATACTATGCGTTCTGTATTATTAATTTTGTTATCAGATTTTTTTGATACTTACTATTACTTATAATTTATAATACTTTTCTATAGCTTGGATTAAAAGACAGTTCCGTCCGCAAATAGCTCGATTGGTGGACCTCCATTGTCTCTTAGCTTTTTAGCAATCAAACGGCCAGATTTCCATGATCCAGCTTCAATTAACTGTGGTAATGATATCTCATACTTAGTACCTGTAATTTTCATTTGTTCATTAACTAGTGGCAATAGTTTATCCAATAAGCAAATTATACATGATCTCCACTCAACAATAACATCGTCGGACGGCTCATAAGTAGGAATTGATTCGTTGAATCCAACCTTCTTGGAAAATGTTAAACCTTTCTCTAGAATTTCAGTTTTTAGATTTAGCAATTTGAAATCCACAAATAATCCACCGTTCCTATACTCTGG
This sequence comes from Kregervanrija fluxuum, assembly GCA_003707275.3. Taxonomy (NCBI): domain Eukaryota; kingdom Fungi; phylum Ascomycota; class Pichiomycetes; order Pichiales; family Pichiaceae; genus Kregervanrija; species Kregervanrija fluxuum. The sequence goes on from PPNM03000015.1 coordinate 71,848, forward strand.
CAATCCAGTCATGAAGTCTGTGTTTAAAATCTCAAATTTACCATATTTGGTTAACGGCAAGAATAACGAATATGTTAGCCATTGAGTTAACTTATGAAATGTAACAATTTTTGACCATTCAGGCAATTCATCGGGATTCGTAACGTTAAACTCTTTTAGCGAGTAATTAATTCTGTTCTGTAAAAACCATGCATCACCAATTGTTTCACCGTTAACTTTAATTCTGCCCTCTGTTGGCCAGATTGGTGATAAACCTTGCATTAATGAATCCCAAAGATCCTCTAACTCTAGTTTATATCCACTGGAGGTTTGAGTACATTTCTTATTAATTAAATAGTCAACCAAATTACCTGGTCTTGAATCTTCACCAAAAATTTCTTTATTGTTTTTTAATGTTTCGCCTAATTTATTTAATAGTTTTAGTCTCCCATCGAACCCAGCAATTGGATTTGCATCTGAAATTTGAAAACCTTCAATCAAATCTTTTGATGTTAGTTCTGATAATTTATCTCCATTAACAGCAAACCTATCATCTGGATTGGATGAAAATTTCCCGTTTATAAACATGTAAAAACTTGCAACAGCAATACCTTCTGATCTATCAATGTTTAATCCAGTAGATGCTTCTTTAAATTTCCAAACATTTCCGGCACCTGCATCAAGCAAAACGCTGATAATAAATAAATCAATTAACTTTTTACAAATTTCTAGTCCCGTTAAATCTTTAAATTCATTATTGATTAAGTTTGTTAATCTCTTGATGCCATTGGTTTCAAAATGTTGGTATCTTCCGTGTACCGGTATAGTTAATAAATCCTCATTTGTTGGAAATGATTCTTTAATTGTTCCAATTACAAAATCAACAATTTCAGGAAATTTATCTAAATCAACATCAAAATTATTTAGTTTATTCAAATCAATTAAATCACCTGTACATTTATTTGTTTCCCTAACTGATTTAATAGTATAAAGATATTTGATTTTTTCGTAGTCTTTGGAATTAGTCATTGTAATTGATTTGGTAATGCAGATAAAATAAATAAAATATAGAAAAGCGTGTTATCAAAAGTAAAAGAAAACAGTTCAATATTTATAATTTCGGTAACCTTTTCTTATCAATATCGGTGTTCTCATTAAATCCTGTTCCGAAGAATCGGATTTGCTCGATTACCGTCGGTTTTATAAAAAGAATTTCCGTAGACCGTTTTTTTCAATATTCGTTCCCATCTTCCATTCTTGAAGAATATCTATTGGATATATAAATTGCAGTATTGTTAATAATCTTTTGATTCTTAAATAGAAAATATATAAACATTTCCTGTTAACCGGTATCTACTGTTAGTAGTAAAAAGCTCCTTGACATTTTGTAGCGATATTCTGAGCTCCATGTTTTTTTCATTTCTCTTTAATAATATCGTAAATATTTTTCATTAACAAATTCAACTGAACTAACCATGTATATAAATAAAAAGCTTACTAGAATATTAATTAAAAGATTTGTCAGTAGTATACCAAAAGAACCCAAAAGAACGCACAAAAATTTATCGTCGTCACGTCCAGGTACATTCGATTTTTCTGATTTGAAAAAAAATGACAATGAAGAAGGTAAAAACTTAGAGAATGCTATAATAAATGGAAAAAAAATAAAAAATAAGCAATCTAAATTGAAGAAAGACAATGAAGTTCCTGAAAAAGACTCTAGAAAGGTAAATTTAGCTGATGTAAGAGATACAATACATAGTCGTGATAATGATACCGTCAGTAGTAGGAAAAATAATAATCAGAAAAGAAAGAGAAATGCTTATAATAGAGCCAGCTTCATTAGAATTCCGAAAATTGAGGAAAAAAGATACATATATAATAAAGAAAATGATTCAGTGACTGATGAACTTAGAACAACAACAAAGCCTTTATGGTGTATGAACCACAAAAATGTCGAAATCCAGCAAACGCATTTAAATATATTGTCAAAAACATTGGATAAATTTCCGATTTGCCTAGTTTTAAGAAGCAAAAGTAGAGTTTTTGCGTATAACTTCAAAAAAGTTGTTGATTGGATTGAAAACTTCAATCAAGTTACTGTTAATAATAGTAAATTAAAGGATCCAAATGAATGTGAACTATTGGTGGATTATCACGTTACTGACAAGTTGGATGTTTTTGGAAAATATTTGCTAGTAAATAATGAGGAAACAGAAATTGATACAAGCTTTTTAAATAAATTTCCGAAGACTCCTTTACTTATAATCTCGTTTACAGAAATCGGGTTCAGACAAAATATCGGTTTTTTCAAAAGCTTTCAGTCAAATGGCTATGATAAACTATTTGACATTGATGCATGTATAATGAATGTTGGTAACTTCCCGATTCTAAAATCAATTAGAGAAGAAAAAAGATCCGCTTTATCGGATGTCGAACGTAAAATTATGAAAGAGAACTTTTATGAAATTGCAAGTTTAGGATTAGTTAAAGTTTCCAAAAAGGATAATGGAACACTAGTTTTGACGAAGAAAAGTGTATAATATTTATGGAGGAGTTTTATTCCTTAATGCATTTATGCAGGTTATAGACGTTAGCATACTATTCGAATTAATAAACTCAGAATAAGATGGCTCGCAATTAAACTTGTTAATGGCCTTGGAGTTACAGTGACGTATTCTGAATATACATTTAAAGAAGCTGTTCATCGCCTTTAAATGCTGAATAAATTATTTTGAATTTACTGTATATAAAAATTAGATAAAGAATCGGTTTTCTTATTTTATAAAACCTGGCTGATAAAACATCTATTGACTAGTTCTAATATATTTGGCAATATCTTCTGCAACTTGACTTGAAGTTGTCTTGGATGAAGCTTCAAAGGCTTTTTGGTACCTTTCTTTGATTTGTCTTGCAGCCTCATCTGCATCATTGACCTCACCATTTCTTTCTTCTTGAAATGTATATTCTCTTTCCGAATTTTCCAAATTTTCCAAATCCATTAATCCATGTTCATAACCTTCCTTTTCATCCTTTTCAATCTGTCCCTCAATATCTTCTTCTTCTTCGTCATCATCTTCAAAATCGGATAAAACTTTAACACCATCTTCGTCAGGTTTTTTACTTTTATTTTTATTCTTTAGTCCTAAATCTTTCATTAAATGAGTTAATTGTTTTTCCTTGTCTGCTTTTTCCTTTTCTTGCTTTTCCTTAATAATTCTTTCCCTTTCCTTTAGATAATACTCCTTATATTCATCAACTTTACTATCAACGGCATCCAAAAAGTCGTCAAATCCTTCACCTGTGTATGCCGAGCAACTAACAACATCTAAAGTAGAATAGAATTCTTCTAGCATTAAACTCATTGAATTAACTAATGAGGCCATATAACCTGAGCCATTTGAAGTTTCATCATTTAATTCTGCGTTAACTCTTAATGCGTCTTGAAATGATTCAAAATCCGTCATCCACTCCTTTGCAAAGTCAGCATTTCTAATATCCGTTTTATTAAAAACAACAATCATTGGTAATTTGGTTTTGTATAATATTGAACAAGCATATAACATATTTGAAATAAAGGTTGTTGGCGAGGATGATCTTGGTGTATCAATAATATATGCAATAACTGTGGGGAATTCAGTTGCAAAAGCTTCAGTTATAATAGAACCTGATGCTGACCAAACAAAGCATTCAATTTGACCGGGAGTATCAACAATACAATGTTTAAAACTGTCCGATCTTTTAGTAACTAAATTAATGACTTGATCAATTTTCGTGGCAAATAGATTTAATGATGTAACAATAGCACCGTTTGGTCCTAAATTGTAATTTTCCATAACCTTTTTGTACTTAATTGAATCTCTTATATCAATATTACAACCAAATGGAACTTTTAAAACCGCAGGATCTAAATTGATAACATATGGAGATTCCTTTTTAGCATGTAAATGAGAATTTAAGCGTTGCATAAATGTGGTTTTACCAGATCCAGCCATACCAATACATATAATCGTCGTAGGTGCCATTTTTGTCTGTGTTTTATTTGATTTTGTTTTGTTAGTAAAGAAAAGATGTTGATCCAATTGATTAGTAAAAATATTAATATAAAATTTATTTTTTTTTGTCACGCCGCTTTGAAATTCTTTGTTATTTTACCATTTATTTTTTGTTTTATAAGTGGGAAACAATGAACCTTAATGATTTATTAAAGAATGTAGATTTATAACTGGTATTTAAGCCTTTAGATAAAATATTTAGAAGAATTGGAATTTGTAAAAAAAAGTATAAATTGTCAGAATTTTAGAAAAGTGAAAATATAATTTGAATATTTTAAACAAATTAGATATATGAAATTATTACCAAACTCACTGAAAAACTTTGTCTGATAATTAATAGCAGTAACTAGATATTGCATTAACAATAAATATTATAAAAATGAAATAGTAACTTAGTTAAAAGTATTTAAATCACCAAATTACTTATAATTTTACAACATTCTTCTATGTCATGACTTGTCCTCAAGGAAAAAAAAAAAAATAAAAAAAAACCAAAAAAATTTCCGGATAATTTTTTTATGAACTAATTTAACAATCATTCCTTTAGTAGAATACCTTTACAAAATTCTATTGTACATAGTCCAGATATGGATGTAAATTCCTTACATGAGTGCTTTTTAGCAACTCTTCAATCAGATCATAACGTCAGATTACATGCGGAACAACAATTAAAGCATGCTGAAAATACCGTCGGCTTTTTAGGTGCCTGTTTAGATATTTTAGATTCTGAACAAGTCCAACCCATGGTTAAACAAGCTTGTTCCATTTATTTCAAAAATAAGATTATTAAAACATGGGGAGTTGATGGTGCTATTGATAATGATGAAAAACCTATCATTAGAGACAGAATTTTATTTACCATGGTTAAATTGGAAAAAACTTTGAGAAATCAATTTATCCAAGTTTTATCCGTTATTATTGCATATGATTATCCTGCTAATTGGGCAAATTTTCTGCCATCCACATTACAATTAGTTAGCAATCAGGAAGATATTAATTCATTATATGTTGGTATTCTATGTTTCGCAGAATTATCAAGAACCTTTAGATGGAGAACAAATGAAAAGCGAGAGCATGAATTAGACCCAATAATTAGTCAATATTTTCCAAGTTTATTAACAATCGCCAACCAATTGATTTCAAACCCCTCATTAAATGATTCTAATTATGAAGCTTCTGAAATTGTCAAATTGGTTTTAAAATGTTATAAATATGTAACATATTTAGATTTCCCAATGGTTTTACAACAACAACAAAACTTGGTGGACTGGATTACTTTCCATGTTGCTGTTATCAATATGGAATTACCTCAAAGTGTTTTGAAATTGCCCGAAGATGAAAGACCTTTAAGTGGTTGGTGTAAATCTCAAAAATGGGCGTTTGCAAATTTATTTAGATTATTTGAAAGATATGGTACCCCAAGTATGTCTCAAAAATTTGCTTATGATGCATTCAGAGAAAATTTTGTTTCAAATGTTTTGCCACAATTATTAAATGTTATTTTCATAAAATTAGAATTGTGGAGACAGGGAAATTTATGGATTTCAAAAGCTTGTTTATATTTTATTATTCAATTTTTTGAACAATGTACAATCAAATCAAATACCTGGTCACTAATTAAACCTCATATTAATATTATCATTTCTGAAATTGCGTTTAATATTTTCCGTCCTACTGATGAAACATTGGAAATTTTTGAAAATGATCCTGAAGAGTATATCCATATGATTCTAGATGTTTATGAGGAATCTAATTCACCCCAAACAGCATTAATTTCTTTTCTTTTCACATTAGTTGAAAAAAGGGCAAGCTCAACCATACAACCATTATTAGAGTTTATTTATGGTAAATTGAATGAATCATCTCAAAAGCAAGAAACCCTCGAAGTTGCCAAGGATAAGGAAGCGGCAATGAGAATTTTGGGTCCGATTGCATTTAAATTAACATCTCAAAAATCCCAGGTTGTGGGTCAAATGGAAAATTTTTTGTCTACATTTATCTTCCCAAATTTTAAATCTCAATTTTCGTTTTTAAGAGCAAGGACCTGTAATGTTTCATCGAAGTTCGATAACTTAAATTTCACAAACCAAGCGAATGTTAATACATTATTTCAGGGTGTTATGTCATGTTTTAATGAGCTTGATGAACTACCAATTCAAATTGAAGCTGCATTGGCAATTCAAAGCTTTATTAAGTTACCAGAGTTTAATGAAGCCTTAGGTGAAATAATTGTTCCGACAATGGAACAGTTGTTAGAGCTATCAAATAAATTTGATAGTGATGTTGTTCCAATTGTTATGCAAGAATGTGTCGAATCTTTTTCAGAACAATTAGAACCGTTCGGAGAAAATTTAATGTTAAAATTAAGTGAACAAGCTTTACGATTATTAAATGAAATGTCAGATGCTGCGAATACTGATGCCAATGATTATGATGTTAATGATGATTTTGCTGACAAACAAACTGCAACATTAGGTATATTTAATACAATGATTACGGTTTTATTATATTTTGAAAACTCTTCTGATATGATTGATAAATTGGAGGTTTCCTATGCACCTGTTATTCAAACAACTTTTAGATTAAAAATTGATGATTTCTATGCAGAAGCGAGTGAATTAATTGAAAACACATTATTTTTAACAAGATCCGTTTCACCAATCATGTGGGCATTATTTGAGGATTTTATAATGTCAATTGCTAATGACGATATTATTTTATATCTAGAAGATTCTTTACCAGCGTTAAAAAACTACCTTGTTTACGGTTCTAATGTCATCAAACAAAATAAACAGTACCAGGATGCATTTATGCAATTAATTATGAATATTTTTAATTTAGATTGTGAAGAAGATGATGTTGGATCAAATGATATTATTGAAGCTTCAGATTTAGCAACAAATTTTATTTTATCATTGAATTCGGAAATTGGAATAAACTATATCCCACAATTAATAACAAAATCACTTATATTTTTAAGTAGACAAGATAAAGCATATTCAATAAGTAATTACAAAATTCAAAATGCTGATATAATTATTGCATCATTGATAATTGATCCAAATATTACATTGAAAACTTTAATTGAGGCAAATGCATTGGAAAAGTTTTTGGAATTATGGTTTAGCTTAAACAATAAATTGAAAAGAGTTTTCGATTTGAAATTATCATTATTAGGTTATATGAGTCTTTTGAGCATTGACTTAAGTTCATTGAATGATCTAAAATTGAATAACGTGTTACCACAATGCGGTTCAAATATTGCTAAATTATTTAGTGAAATACCACAAGCAATCAAAAACATGGAAGATAGAAGAAAAGAATTTGATGCAACACAACAAAATGCAGCAGCTAATTGGGGTGAAGAGAATACATTCAAACTAAATGATGACGATGATGATGAAGAAGAAGATTTTGACGCATATGACAATAACAACAATGATTTCAATGATGCTAAATTTATCAGTGAATTTGAAAACGATGGTGCTGGTGGTTCACAATTCAAATTTTATAACGCAGATGATGATGAATTGGAAGAAGACCCATATTCCAATACATTATTAGATCACATCAATATTTTTAATGCTTTCAAAAACTTTATTGTTAATGTACAATCCAATGAAGTTGAAAAATATGGATTGATAGTTGGTTCCTTAACTGCTGAAGAACAATCTGTTTTGAGTAAGACCGTCGAAGCCGCTAGTTTATAAACAAAATTTTTACTTTTAATATTCACTTAATACAAAGATACTCTATATATTATAAATAAATATCGCTTGTCGACGTAACCAAAACAAAACAAAAATGCTTTGTTTATAAATTCTCCTATAGCTTAAAGTGAAAAAAATTGGAATAGAAATAGGCAGCGCGACTTCTTTATCAGCTAATAACAAACAACAAATATCTACCAACAGTAAAGTTACCCATTCACCAACTCTACTTTATACTATATAATAATATCGAACCACGATGAACCACGAAATTAAACAAGTGAGCTACAAGAATAGAGCTCCATTTGATGTCTTTATTGACACTTGCGTTGGGTTCTTTTACTTTACCTCACCACTTGGTATTATGACTTATACAGAAAGAACATACTGTATTGTTATAGCTATTGTTTTAGCTGGTTTGCTAATTTATGGTATTTCGGCTTATGTTATTCCTCTATTATTGCAAGCTAATAAATTGGTTGAATATCTACGTGGTTAAGTGGTCGATATAATAATGAAAATAAGAACCAAAGGAAACTTTTAAAATTGAAAATTTATATAGTGTGTCTTTATATATATATTTCATAGATATTTATGGAACGAATTATAATAGAATTAATAATAGAAATATGCAGACTTTGTTGCATAGTTTGATATATATATTATCCTTTCGTAATCATCTTCGTTAGCGGTAGTTGAATTAAAGAGGGAACGCGTTTTTTAGCCAACATGTTTCAACAACTTTTCCCTTTTAGAATTAACAGTGCAAGAGTAATGTTTGATGAAGTAAAAGCCAATAATGGGTTTCATGCAACCACCACACATGTGTCATTGTTATATCAATTAATAAATTCCATTGAGCCATTTGGGGATTATTGTTATGTGGATATTTCCAATAATGGATTATGTTTTAGTATGACAGACAATAATATTTGCAAAATTATTTTAAATCTTGATAAAAAGTTATTTTCCAAATGGGAATTCAAAATAAATGAAAAAATAGAACATGCAAAGGAAAGGAATGATGGCATTATCAATGATGATAATGCCACTGACATATCAGATACTGGTGATAGTGATAATAATAGTAATGACGGCGATGATGATGATGATGATGATGATGATGATACAAGTAGTATAATGACAGTTAATTTAGATTTGAAATCGTTTTTAGAAACGATTAATATTCATGTTAAGGAGAGGGAAATAAATGATACAGAAACAAACTGCACTTTGAGTTATAAATGCGACGGAGAACCATTTGTTTTAATTTTTGAGGATGAACAGATTATAGAAAGATGTGAGATCTCAACTTTTTTCGTTGATCCTTTATTACAAACTAATATTGTAAATGGTAAAAAGGAGAAAAAAAAGAAGGATAAACGTAAGAATAAAAATAAAAAACAGATGAGTGATAAAGATGATTTATTTCTTAAAGTTAATGAAGATAACTTTACTGATGACTCAGTATTTCAATTAGATGCATTTAAAAGTATCTACGATATCGTTTTAAAATCTTCAATTTTGTATGATGTTATTAAGGACATGCATGATTCTTCAACGATTGATTTTATAATTTATTGTATTAAAAGAGAGAAAGCTTTCAATCATAAGGATAAATCAGAATTAATATTTATATCGAAATCTAAAATTGACTCAATTGGATATTCCAAGTTAATAATACCACAAAGAAAATCAACAATTCAAGAATTTGAAATTTACAAACCAAAATCTTTTAATAATAATACGGGTGATAACTTTAATTTTAATTCTAAGAATATTAATGATAATAGTACAAACAATATTCAAATGGAAAAATGTAGTAATGTATCAGTTTCATCAATTTATCATTTTGATTATTTTTCGAAATTAATCAAAGCTATTAAATTATCAAGATTAATTAAAATTAGGAAAGATTTGAATGGTTTAACTTCATTATTGTTATTACTGGGATCATCAAAAACAGATCAGTATAAAAGTTTATTATTTGGTACGACAATTGAATTTGTTACACTAGAAAGTATTTCAATTGACGAAGAATTTGAAAATGAAAGGAATAAATTTGGTTATCAGAATAAAAATATTGAAAAATTAATTAAAGATGATGATGAAATTAACACGATTCGAATTGGTGAAGATGGCCAATTAATCACATTAGATGATTATTTTAATGATAATAATAATGAATTTGAGAGTCTGGAAATTGAAAGGGCAAGAAAAGAAGTGGATCAATACCATGAAATAGGTAATGGAATTGTCCCTACAGAAGAAGAAAATAGAGTTTTAGAAATTACTGAACAACTTACAATGTCTGTTTTGGGTAAAAATATAAACCAAAATCACCAAAATCGTAATGAAGTACAAATTGATAGGACAATCAATGAAAGCGTGAATCAAGAAGAATGTGAAATTAATTCTAAGAAAAGAAAGGCCAAAGAAGCTGAGAACAAAGTTAAAACTAGGAATAAAACCAAGAAGAAGAATAAAAAGAAAGAGAATGAAGGCATTGAGACAGTTGGCGGCGCAATTGAAATACCTTTGTTTATTTGATAAAGTTATAAGGCTATAAGGTTATAAGTTTATAAGTTTATAATGCTATAAGGTTCAATGGATGCAGAGGGTATGGAGTATATAAATAATAATGTCTTGTAAGGGTTGCGCAACCCTTATTGAATGCACGTGATTCAAATATTTTTCAGCATTTGACCATGCGCGTATTTTTTATTCACTAATTTTTCAACAAATTTTCGCTGTGTCAACTAATATTTCACTTTTCTTCTTCTTTTTAGTATCAAACTGACCAGAAATACATCTGAGGAAGAAGTTATAATTAATATTAACTAATAAAACATAATATAAAAATGTCTGACGTCGAAGAACAACCAGTTGTCGTTGAAGAAGAAGTTGTCGTTGAAGAAGAAGCTTCCGTTTCCATTGAAGATTGTTTAAAGAAAGTTTTAAGAACTGCTTTAGTTCATGATGGTTTAGCTAGAGGATTAAGAGAATCCGCTAAAGCTTTAACCAGAGGTGAAGCTCAATTATGTGTCTTATGTGATTCCGTCACTGAACAAGGTATCATTAAATTAGTTGAAGCTTTATGTAACCAAGGTGAAGAAAAGATTCCTTTAATTAAGGTTTCTGACGCTAAACAATTAGGTGAATGGGCCGGTTTATGTGCATTAGACAGAGAAGGTAACGCCAGAAAGGTTGTTGGTGCTTCTTGTATTGTTGTTACTAAATGGGGTGCTGATTCTGAAGAAAGAAATGTTTTATTAGAACACTTTTCTCAAGAATAGATGTTTGTTATTTAATTTTATAAATTAACCTAATTTTTTAATAAAATAACTTAATATTTACCTAAATATAATTTCTTATAAAAGAAAACACCATTTTATTTTTTAACTTATTTATATATCTCAATTTATTTCAATTTATTTTATTTTATTTTATTTTATTTTAATTTATTTATTTACTTAACTTTTCAAAAATACCTACAATTCGAAATCCATTTCATTAACATCATCATCGTCTACAATTGCCATTTCATCAACCTCATTTTTTTCAATATCATCCAAATTTCTATGCTGATCATTACTATTACCGTATGTATTACTATTACTACCATTATTATTATTTTCATCATCATCATCTTCAAAATCAACATCAAAAAACCCTTCATCTGTACCAACAATTTTTGAATATAAAATCTTAGCTTCAGAAATAACACCATCATAAGATATTTCAGTTGATGGCATACTCGAATAAATAATTCCATTATCAGGTCCAGCCTTATAATCGATATCGTTTTCTTCATTAAATATACCACTCTTGATGACACCAAATGGTGGTGTTGAGGTTTTTTGAACATATGATAATTTCAAAAGATAATTCAGTTTTGCCTTTGGCACAAATTCTTTGAATGACTTACCTAATTTAATTGAATTTTTTACGGAAATGTTACCATTTGGACCAACTTCAATGTCATCTTCATCTAGTTCAACATCAAACTCACTTTCACGTAAAATACTTTCTTCCATTTTTAACAATGCGCAATCTAAATCTGTTAAACTTTTCTCGCCGGTTTCAATCGTCGATAAATACCAAATACATTGATTGACTGGGCAGCAGCCAGAGCCTGAACCAATTATTAAACATTGAACAGGGAATTTGTTATTTGATGGTAAAGAAGATGGAGGGAATACAACAACCGAAGCAGATTCACCATCCGAAAACCATTCTTTACATGATTTTTCAACAATTGTAATTAACCTTGTAATCGAATAAGATTGTTTTGGTAAATTTGTTGAGTTATTTGGGGATTGTGACGGGGAGCAAATTAATTTCTCAGTAATCTTAATTTTTGAATCATCATTTAATGTTGCAATTTTATTTATAGGGTCAAAGCTTTTTAAGCAAGTATTCAACTTATATGTTGTACCAGCCACAGCGGCTGAACGACAAAAACCTTGAGAAATTTCACCAGGTCCCCCAAACTTTGAGTATAATGTTGGAAAATTACCATAAATATTAAAAGAAATTAAATATCTTTTGATTCTGCTTAAGCCTTCAATGGTATTAATGTTTGGGTCTGTTGCGAGACCTATTGTGAAAATAATTTCATTGATTTGTTGACCATTTAATTTGAATTTTTCCGTTAAGAATTTTTTGAACGGTATTTTTTTGTAACTTTCTAAAACTTTTAGGTTATCAGCTGAATTTGCTGATTGTAAATTATCATATTCTAAGACAAACTTCATGAATTTCATTAACGATCTCTTTAAAATTAAATCTAATTCTTTATTTGTAAAAATCTCCTCTTTCGATGATAAAATCTTACCGAACGAATCATTTTCAAACGTGTGGAAATTACTTAGAGATTGAAATTCCAAATAGTTATAAACCCTTGAATTGATTAATAAGGTCAATAAGTCGGACTTTGCAAATAAAATTTTTGGCGATAAATCAATGCCGTAATCTCTTGAATTTAGTTTCGATGGGAATGGTATATATAGTTTTGCATTTTCAAAGTTCTTAAAACCAATGTTGTGTCCGTTCAGGTTAACATTATTACACCAAGATTTAATCTGTTCTATGGTCAATGTTGAGTAGTTATCACCATAATAAGGATTTGAATCGATATGCAGAACGTTTGAGCCCTGCCAAGATAATGAAGCAGCTAGAATACTTTCAACTAATCCTGTACCGCAAATTAAAACGTCACAATTCGAAGGGAGAGTCGGAAGTATTGGCTTTTCTATACCTTCAAGATAAGGTATAACCGATGGTCTTCTTGAATTAATCGTTGAAGGTCTGCGTTCTGCCATAGATGGTCGTCTATCTGTTGCCATGGAAGTTCGTCTTGAAGAATTTATACTTGTCATTAATAAGAAAAATTAAAGTTAATTGAAAATCTTAAAATTTGCAAAAAAAAACTGTAAAACATGGAAGCCGATGTAAAATTTTTTACCCACACACAGTAAAACAAGCGCAAACAAAGAAAAAAACAGAAAAAAAACAAAAAAAAAACAGGAAAAAAAAAGGAAAAAATAACGGAGAAAAAAACTGTGGGACAAATTAGTCGAAATCTTAAAGCATCGACGCGTCGACGGGACATCGTGCCCACTTTATCTACGAAATTCACACTCATCCAGCGTTGTATGTAATGCAAAGAAAAGATGTATTGAATACCAGCACGGCATATTTATATAATAAAATGTAATCCATGAAACAATATAGTATGAGTAAAATGAAGTAAATGAAGGAATAAACAAAGGGGAAAAAGTAAAAAGGAAAAAAGGCCAAGAAGTGAAAGAAGTGAAGGAAATAAAATAGAATAAAACCCGAGTAAAGTATTTGAATAGAATGTATTAACGAAATGAATAATTAATTAATTATATATGTACAACAGTAAACCGGAAAATAGCCCCATATTGCACATCACTTATTTCTTATATTCAACTTCTTTGGCCTGCTTGGATAATTCATCCTTTTCTTTTTCAGTTTCACTCAATTTCTCTTCTTTCACCTTTGCAGGTTCAAATGGTGCATTTCCGGCAACTTGAACGGTATCTCTGTAATCTTTGAAAGATTTGAAATTGGAGCCTTCCGAATCGTTAGAGGAAGCAGCATTCGATTCGTTTGACTGATTTGGATAAAATGCCGAAAATAGTCGCTTAGCTAGAAAAGAAGTAGGAGATGAAGAAGTCGTTGACTTCGTAACAACATTAATAAATTGCATTGACATTCTGGTACTGTATGTTGTTTATATGATATGTTCTATATTATTACTGTTCCTGCAAGAGTATCAGATATTTACAAGATTCTTGGGCATGTGGGTGGATATTTATAAAAAACTTAAGATCATCACAGCAAGCGGAGATTCCATCACTCCACTCTCCGCTTCCATAACATAGATGACTAAATTCGAGCATTTTCTATAGAAAAACACTACTTGTACAAAAATTGTCAATCAATGCGATTGGTATTGACTGTAACAATAGACAATCATATTATAAGCCAGATAGCAATCAAAGATAAGAAGAAAGTGGTTAATGACATGGGGAAGACGAAAAAGAAAAAGAAAAGATGGTCAGATAAGCAAAGCACAGAAAAGATAGTCAGGTGCACGGGTGTTTGAGATATGTGTCATGTGACTTATAGAAAAACACTATAACGAATAGCTGCAAAATACGAATACTTATATTGATATATATATGTATATGGAAATATATGTATATTATACAAATTAGTTAGTAACGACGACTACTAAATCCATTGCTATTATTATTATTATTGTTATTATTGTTATTGTTGTTGTAACCACCTCTGGCATTGTTGTTGTAAGCAGCTCCGTTATTGTAAGCAGCTCCATTGTTGTAAGCACCTCTGTTGTTATTGTATCCGCCTCTGTTATTATTGTACCCACCTCTGTTATTATATCCACCTCTACCCCTGCTATTATATCCACCTCTATTATTGTTATAATTATCATAGCCGGAATTGTTATTTCCATAGTTATTATTTCCATAGTTATTATTTCCATAATTGTTATTTCCATAATTATTGTAATTGGAGTTATTATCTGCATAATTATTATAGTTATTTTGGTAATTATTATTAAAGTTATTCATATTATTATTGGATTGGTTAAATGCCTGCGTTTCTTCATGCCTTTTCAGTTCAGAATGAAACAAATCAATAAAACCTTTGTAACCACCCGTCCTAATTTGGTACATCGAATCGCCATGTGGCCCCGTATGTTCTTTATAATCAATATCAGGTTTTCTTTCCCATTCATTATTCCTCTGAAATCTATTGGTATTTCTATAACTGGATATCTTCTGTTTATCCTCCATGGTCAATAGTCTTAAATGTGGAATATATCCCGTTAACAACATTGATTTTCCATGGACTTTTGGTGGCATCTTGTATTCTAATATCATATATAATTCATTACTAATATCACCGTAGTCTAGTCCTTCGCTTTCTCCGAACGGAAAATGAAATATACCACTTGGTACATATTTTTCATACCTTCTAACACCACCAGCTAAATGAGTTTTATGAAAGTTGAAATCAATCAATTCCTTTTTATTATCATCCTCATAAATTTTTAAAAACTTTTTAAAATAAGGATGATTCTTGCCAATAAACAAAACTTCATGTTTATGGGTGTTTCTTTCAATTTCTTCTTCTGTCAGTTCACTGTATTTATCACGAACAACTCTCAACAACCTTTCTTCATCAATAAATGGCAATAATGCAATACCACGCCATGACATCTTTTCACCATTCATATCAATTTTAAAATTTTCTGGATAGAAATCGATAATTTCCGATTCTGGTTCCGACATCAATGATCTGAAAACTTCTGGTAATGTATGGTTGGAGGCAGCAGGTAAAACACTCATTAACTGCTCAAATGGTTGGAATGGCGTGCCCTGATTAAACTCAATCTTCATTTCCGTTAATTCTGTAAAATCAGCCGCAAATGGCGCATAATGATAAGGATAATACCAATTCCATGATGGACATCCTTGATAATAATATAATAAAACCCATGAAATACCTTCAACGTAACATGTTGCCATATCCTTTCTAATTCTATTGATTGCAGCTTCATCGGTGGTATGAAATTTTTGCTCATAATATCTTTTCTTATAACCTGATTCCCACATTCTAACCTGATCAGAGTCTTCTGAATCAATTTCAGTTGCATTTTTGGAGTCAGGAATTGCAACATTTGCAGGTCTTTTCTTTATATTTTCCGCAACATCAATTGGCTCTTCCTTTTCTTCTCCTTCCTTTGTATTCACTGTTGTTTTTTCGGCTTTCTCACTATTTTGACTTGATAAATTTTGCTTCAAAATTTCTGCAACACTTTTATTTGCTGTATTGGCCTGAGATATCGTGTTAATATTCTGAATAATTTCGCTATTTGACATTTTTAATCCACCCGAAATTGATCCACCTTTACTTAGATTAGTTAAAGTCATATTTTGTGACGGCATAATAGGTGCATTATCCTTTCCCTTTGTAACTGTCTTTAGCAATTGATTTCTGACTAAGTTTTGTTGTTGTTGCTCAAATTTACGTCTTTTAAAATTATCTTCTCTTCTTCTTTCTTGTTCATGTCTTTTACGGAAAATTTCATCTTCCTTTTGTGATAATTCAAATAATAATTTTTCTGTGCTATCTAAATTTAATATACCATCACAAGTAATATAATTTTTTAATCTTGGCAGAATATTTTTCCAAATTTGAACTAAAATGTCAAGAGAATTATCTCTAACATCTAACGATGGCAAATGTGGTAAAAAATCATTACCAACGAAAAAACACATAAAAACCCAATCATCAATTGCCCTTTCAAAATCATACTTAAATGGTAATCTTGGAATATTCAATTCAACTTCTAAGTATTCCCTTAAAACATTGATATGTAACCAAATAAATGGCTGCTTTCTATTTTTAAATTTTTCCTTTGTTTCTTCATCCATATTTAGCTTATCTTTAACGGTTAACTGCCTTTGTAATTGATCATTTGCAAAAACATCTTCTCTTAAAACTCTAAAATGTGGTTCATGAGTTGCCAACGACAAAAAAATTAGATCTGCATCTAATCCATGGATACAATGTGAAACATTTGGATCATATTCCGGATCTGATCTCTGTGATCTAATAAAATTCATAATTTTATGTTCACCTTCACCTGGAACTGTTGCATCACTAATGATAACCTGCAATTCCGACCAGCCTGGGTCAGTTGATAGTTTGTGAGCAACCCAGTACTTTAAACTTTCTGCTAAAATATCCATAAATGGTGTACCTGGTGTGATAGAATTTGAATCCCAAGTTTTCTTTCCTTTAATTGTCTGATCAATAAGTTCACCTCTGGATTCCATTTCTTCCAGTTGTCTCTCCTTTTCTTCATTTGCAATTTGTGCATCTTTTGCGGATCTAAAACGTCTAGATCTTTGCTGATTCATTTTAGCTCTTGGTGCAACACCATCAACTGCAATCATTAGTAATTTTCTTGGCCTAGCTAAATTCAAAACCCGATTTGTGTATTTAAAAATTTCCGTCATCATCTCTTCTTCAGTATCTGGTGGTGGTCTATTTTCAGGATGAGAACACGGGTGAACAATAGCATTCATATCAAGGTATAAATTATCTAGTTCACCATTCGGATTTGGATCGGAATAATTAATTGGTTGTTCAACATCATCAATAATCGCACCTTCTTCTTCAAGAACAGGTGAAATAATTTTAGGATACTTCCTTGATAACCAGCGAAATAATGCTGGAACACCCATTGTTAAATGTAATTTGTTTTATGAAACTAAGAGGTTAGCTCTATGTTCTGAAATAATTATTATGATTACATGTCGAATGGAAAATTTTTTCCATTACTCGGCACATCCGTACATCAGCAGTTTCTATCTCCAATTTAGATTTTCCAACATGATTTTTAGTGAAATATATACATATATATATACTTTAAATTCCAAGACACTGTACTGAGTTTAGTGATGTTTTCCTTCAAGTCATTGAAGCAGAATAGAGTTTCCACGTCTACTTTTAAACGCTCAATTACAAGGAAGCCATTTTTAAAACTTAAAAATAAAAATAACAAGAATAACACATCAGTTGAATCTCCAGTCAAAAATAAAACTGAACCAACTGCGCAAGCAAAAGGTATTGCAAAATTGAAGAAAAATACTACTACCAAGAAAGATTTATTTATTCATGATTATTCAATTCTACCAGAAACTTTGCAATTTAGATTACCAAATGAGAGTGAAGTTGGCAAGCCCCCAAAGGAGCATTCAAATCTTATTAAATTAATTTTTGAACAAGGTGGTATTGAATCAATGGATTTGAATGCAAATAAAGAATTATTTGAAAAATTTCCCTTAACAAATATTAAAAAATTAAATAATAGAACGACTAGACCGACGTCGGTTAAAATGTTATCATCTGATTTTATTGATGATTCATTATATAATGTTAATTACGGTTATTTTGCCAAGGAAGCAGTTATTTTTCAGCCGGATAATCCATTTGATTATAAAAATTTAGCAGGTAAAGATGAATTTATGCAAAAATGGTTACAAGCTTATGAAAAATATGATAAAGAAAAGCTACCAGTCTTGAAACAAAATAAAAGACCTGACATCAATAACAATAGCAGCAAGAATAAAACTAAAAATGAAAAAGATAATAAGAAAGACAATAGTAAGACTGAAAACTACCAAATTGTTAAACCTTCTTTACAATTATGGCATACACCTACTGAATTATTCCAGCCATTTTATGGTGAAGGGTTGGCACGTTATATATTAGTCAACTATAAATTACATCAATATCCGTATAATGATTTAATTATCTATGAAGTTGGTGCTGGTAATGGTACTTTGATGTTAAATATACTAGATTTTCTGGAAAAAAATCAACCTGATGTTTATGAAAGGACAAAATATAGAATTATTGAAATTTCATCAAAATTATTCAATAAACAAAATTCAAGATTAAGCAGACATGCAGATAAAGTCGAAGTTATTAATAAATCCATTTTAGATTGGGATACAAAAGTTAATGAAGCATGTTTTTTTGTTGCTTTAGAAGTTTTTGATAATTTATCACACGATGTTATAAGGTATGATATTGAAACAAATCAACCATATCAGGGTTATGTTGTAATTGATGAAAACAATGATTTTAAAGAATTTTATTCTCCACATTTGGATGACTGGGCTAGACATTTTTTAACATTAAGAGAACAGGGTGAATTTCCAATAATAAAACTAAAAAACCATCCAGTTAATCAATTCAAAATAACAAAAGAAATAAAAAATGCTTTTAATCCTCTAAGATGTAACTTAACAGATGCAGAATATATTCCAACAAGACTACTCAAATTATTTGAAATTTTGAAAACTTATTTCCCAAATCATCAATTACTTGCATCGGATTTCTCACATTTTGATAAAACCATTAAAGGCTATAATTCACCAACCGTTCAAACAATGTACAAAGATAACATGGTTAACGTTGATAGCTATATGGCAGATCAGGGATATTTTGATATTATGTTTCCTACAGATTTTAATGTTATGAATGATATGTATAAACAGGTTGTGGGTAAGATAAGTAATACATGTCCGCATGAACAATTTTTAAGAACCTGGGCCGATATTGATTCGACCACCACTAAATCTGGCGAGAATCCGATGCTGGAATTATACTCGAATGCCGCATTCATTTACAGTTGATTGACTTATAATTTTGTATATAATTCAAATTTTTTGATAACCTCTTGTATAAACATGTCAAGAATATTCTAGATAATTTCCTAATTAGGCAATATTTCTCGAACCTTCTAGAAATTCTTCATTAAAACATCTTCTAGATGATTCTACTCTAATTCCCTAATAATGTAGGACTGTTCAGCTGACAAATGTAAAATGAAGCTGAAATATATAAAAAGGCAATAAGTTTCAGGTTGAATTGAAATAAATTTTACTTTCTAGTAATTAACAACCAAAAAATACAAATATCAATACACTCTATCAATAATATTAATATCACTTTACACAAATGTTTTTTGTTAGACCACAATGCTATAATCCAAGAAGAGAAGAACAGGTTGAATGTTCAGATTTATGCTTAATAAATAATTTAAATAGACAAAAGTTATATAAACAACAACTCTTTGAAAAGCGTCTTATTCAAAAGGCAAATCAGCCACAAATTGAACGTTATCAAGATGCAGATAATTATTATCTTTTACTAAGAAAAGACAATAACGTGAATATGCAAAATGTACAATATATTACAAGATTCTCAAATAATTATCAACTTAAAGAATTGGATTCTAATTTGGTGGTTAGATCGGTTAAGGATAATTTTTATAAGTCATTTTCGCTACCAAATGATATGGATTCCAATAAAGATATCACATTCCGTGTTTTAAAGAACGGATATGTTTTAGAAATCAGTATTCCAAAAAGAAAAGTTATAAGACACCATAATGAAATTGACGATGAAAATATTTGTCGTTATTTGCTAAAATTAGGGGGACAACAAGCCGGTATTCCCGGTACAGGATCCAGATTAGTTAGAGTTCCAATCTGGGCCGAGGATGCTTCAGTCAACGATAAAAGGGACAATGACTCTGCCTCAATTTTGACTCCAAGTACAACAGGTTCTGAAAATTCAGAATTAGAAACAGAAAGTAATAATGGGGTCAATAACTCTAATGTATACAAGATTAGTGGAATCAACAAGGATTCTGATTTGCAAGAAAAAAATGAAGACGAAGAGGATGAAAGAAAAGAAGATGAGGGATGTAACATTGACTCCAACATCCAGCGTATCCACATTGGAGACAATGGAAATTTATCCGAATCCAACATAAATGAACCATCAAAGACAGAATCATCTATGGGAGACAAAGATTTGTTAAAAAATTATGAAACTACAAGTAGGAAGTCAGCATTTCCTCCAACTGCGTCTGGTGATGATATGGATATTTCTGAAGATGAAGAAGCTATGATAAATCCAGTTCAAAAAATTAAGAGCCCAATTTTGGAAGATTTAATTGATGAAGAATTTTTATAGTCAGCATTATATGTCACAATTTTAGTATTTTTATTTCGACCTATTTTTAATGATAACTCTTTTCTTATAATAATACTTTGCAAATTTAGTTATAAACTCGCATACAATGCCTAACTGGAGTGCATATTCGTGTTTTCTTGAACGAGAATGATTATTTCTTATTCTCAAGAAATTCTAATCAATTTTAGAATTAAGCTATACAACAATTACAGTCTCTTAGTACGAAATGAGATGACTCTATAGAATCATTTTGTTATTTGATTTGATTTTAGGCATCGGAAACAAAAGATTTATTTCTTAGTATTCAGTTGGCTTTTGTTTTCGTTATTTTTTTTGATTGAAAGTGAATTCCTCTTAATAATATGCATGGTGCATGTGTAGCCAACATTCGAAACTAAAACCTTTTATTTCGTGAAAAATATAATCGTAAAAAGTTCATTAAAAAGTTAACACAAGGTGCAAATAAATAAATTATATATATAAATATAGATATAATTGCGAAAATTAAATAGGAATAGAAAAATATTAGAAAAGATATTTGACCAAGGATAGAATTGGACTAATGGAATTAATTTCAGTGAAGTTCTGTAGATGAAGAGGGGGCTGGGACACCAGGCATAATATGGTCATCAAGCACAAGTCTAAAAGATGGATTCATATCTGTCACCGAAGAATTTGAAGACTTAATTGAAGCAGTTGATGGACTATTATTGTATGAAGCTTTTGGGTAATCCCGTAAATGGTGGTATCTAGGTGAGCCTGTCATGTAATTTGGACCTCTCATTTTTTTTGTTACTGGCCTTTTTGGGAATAGATCTGGATTTCTGGTCGGCACATATTCAGGATCGGCCAAGGCTTTAGGACACGGTGGTGGTGAAATTATTTTCGATGAAGAACCTGAACCTATTTTATCTTCATTACCCAAATCAACACTATCATTATTCGTTGTCTTCCGTTTGGCAAATAGAGGCAAAAACCCCATTTTCTTTGATGTGGCAGATTCCCAAGATTTTTCACGTTTCATATTACTTGACTGAATTGGTGTTGATCTTGTAGCAGCAGTTTGAGAATTAGATCTTCGGGGATCTGAAGTTGACATTAACTGCTTGTATCGGGAAGAAGGCAAACTTTTTGATCTTTTTGGACACAAATAATCTGATGAACTTGATAATCTTTTAGCTTTATTTCGAGCGTATACTGTTGGAAATCCTTCTGTTTTTTGTCCTCTTAATGGTGGACTTTGAATGTGTTCCTTATTAATATATGGATCTGCAGTATAAGTTTCAACCTTATCCAGGTCCGCACGGACTAGCAGCTTCTTGCGGAGTTTTCCAATTAATCCAAATGATAGCATATCTGCAATTGAATTCAAAGTAGCCATATAATGAAAAAGCGTTAATATTAGTTATTCTGATTCAGTCAACGAATTTTTAAAATAAAATATCGTTTTCTCTATACCTAGGCGTCACTACAATCTAAGATAAATGATATTAGCCGTGATACTGAAATACTAGCGGAATTTTTAATTAAAGTGGCAAAGCAATAATAATTTCATTAAACCGAAACTAAAATATCGGGAGACAGTCCTTATAAATACAGTTTGATGATTAATATTTAACCTTTGACATGTCATCCAACCGAAGGAACACAATTAAAAAAAAAATCGGAGCGAAAAAATGTGAACGGGTTCGGCTTTAACAGCAGCAACAAACGTTAAAACCTGGATTACTCAGCTTTCAGCTATCAACACACCCCGCCCTAGAAACCCAGACTGCTTTTTAGGTTTAGGGTCCAATGATATTTGTAATTTTAACCTTTTAAAGGAGTTATCTTCATTATACATTAAAGCACACTTTATAAAAATACAAAAGCAATGACATTTGCACTTAGCTCGGTTGACTAAAGAGTATATCGGGTCCATATTAAATTATTCCATTTTCGGGTGTTCGGTCCAATATAGCCGCCACTATCACCTAACTCCGGCTGGCGATAAAGAAGGGGTTAATTAACAAGTTAATGCTTACGACAATTAACAATTAACAAGTATTCCGTATACTTGGTTGAAAAGAAAATTGGTCAGATTCATCTGACACATCACCTAAACATGAAGAAAGAGATGATTGATTGGTTCTGAGACTATTATTACCTTGAAGATGGACATCGTATCCTTTTTGACGGGTTGATATTTCATCCTTGCTCTTGATCACCTGTTGTAGATTTAGTATTCTCATGGAAGTTCTAATATTAGTTGGATTTTGCCTAAAAGCAGGGAGACCATTTTCAGAATTTGCATGTTGTAATTTGATATCTATTTCTGATTCAACTTCATCTTTGGCAGGCTCTAAATCCATTTCTATCTCCGACTGAGAATTATGATCAGCAGCTCCAATTTCAGGTTGAATTTCGGACTGGCTATCGTCTTCGCATTGTTCAATTTCTTCCTCATCATCGTCACTTACAAAACTGTATTCATCAATAAGTTCCTCCACTGAAGAGATTGATGATCTACGGCTATGGAAATCACTAAATTCATTAGCTTCATCCTCAATTGTAGACAGAGATTCCCTGGAATTCCAAGAATTGCCATCACTGGTAAGTGTTGCAATGGATGAGGTATACCCACTTTGAGTACTCGGTGTAACACTGTCAATGCGACTTTCAGCTGTAACCATTGTTGAACTTCTGGTCGAAGGCTCTGAAACAATATATTTAGTCAATAGTTTTTCCACTTCGTTTTCATTGCTTGAAATATTCGCAAATTTTTTACTTTGAATACTTCTAATCGATTTGGCTCTTTCTAATTGTTTCGCTTTTTCTAAGTCTATCTTCATTTCGATTCTCTTCCCAACTGTATTCCTTAGATAATGGTTCCATAGTTTTCTCAATTCTTCATTATCTTCATCCATAGAAGCAATTTCATCGCTTTCTTCAATTTTCTGGCCTTTACTATCCCTACTAACAATTTCTTCTGATTCCTTATCATTTGAAAGAATAGTGCTCAATTTTGTTAAGTTATTCCTATTTTGACTATTAAAACTTCTAGAAATCGGAATTTCTTGTTCCTGAACATCGTTAGTTCCAGAACTAACATGAACAGCCTTTATCGGTTTGCTAATATCATATTTTTTACCGTTTTTCCTTTTCTTACCAAATGTAAAAACAGTCTTGCCCCTATTACTAAGATGCCTCCAACTGGTTTTCAATTTTTTACTCAATGTTTTAAAAATGTTAATTAAGCCAGACAACCAACTAATCTTACGTTTAATTGCATTCGAGCGTTTTAAGCTTGAAGAATCACTTTTGGTTCTTTCCAATGATGAAAGATCTGGAGGCTTTTCTTGTGAATTTTTAATTTCTTTGGATACGGTACTAAATTGTCTCTTTAAGCTGCTTTTTCTACTTAAGGTTTTACCAACATTAAAAGGTCTAACGCTAAGATTACTTGAACGCTCGAAACTAACTCCAGATCTATTCAAGTTAGATAATCCTTTTTCCAATGAACTAGTCCCAACTAAAACAATTGGAACTTCAGTTTCCTTTTCAATAATTGTGTCCAATGCTTTAACATAGTCATCACTATTATCGTTTTCCATGTTCACGCTACCACCATTCGATTCAACTGTACCAATAGTATCGGCATTGCTTTCTATTGTATTATTCGTTGAAACAGAGGATCCCCTTCTATGTTTTCTAATATTCATCCAACTTGAATTTGAAGTACAACTTTTTATATCAAAACTATCGATTTTTTTATTAATTTTTTTTTGGGAAACTCTGACACTTTTGTTTCTGTCGAACTCATTAACACCAATATTTCCAAAACCTAAATTTATCATTGAATTAACCTTTGAATGTAATAATTTATCGTTGTTTAGTTCATCAAAATGTCTACGGACTACACTACCACGTAAATATGGGTTAATAAATGATTGTGTGGAGAGTTTACTATTTATAGTATTATTAGAATTCATCCGTCTATGTGAAGATTCGGTTGGTAGATTAATCGATTCACTATCATAACATGATGATTCCGAATTTTGCCTGGTTCTTGATTCTTTTTCAGAACCGCAAACTGAAGCTTTCCTTTCAGCATTCAAATCAGATTCATAAACTGATGAGTCTCGTTCAGAACTAGCTGAAGTACCTTCAGTTTTATAAACTGATTTCCTTTCAGTATATTCGCTGTTATCTGGATTACTTCCAGTATTATGTCCTTTTTCAACAATAGGGTCTTTAGGAAATGGTGTAACTTTTCTAGAGGTTTTGATTAAAATTGAATCGACTCTTTCTATTGAACTAATTGTATCATCGCCTAAATTATTTTCAATTTCTTCTTTTGATGAATTCGGAAATGCATATTTCAATTGATCTCCAAAATAGCTTGGATTCTCTTTCTTATGTAACTTTATTTCAGTCATGATCAAATAACTTGCTAAACAAAAAACAAATAAAAAGGTATGTTACGTGAAAAGGAATAAAAAGGAAATAAAAAGAATAAAAGTTTAAACATCTGATTGAACTACTTCATAATTAGACTTGCTCTACTGTGTTCTCATAAACTTAGTTAATCATCACTCCAATTCAATAAATATTAGGTGGCTGGTAGAAAGAAAGATTAAGTTTCGGGCTGTGTACGAATGGCTGGATATTTCTTTCCCTTCTCAAAAAATTACGAGAAGCAGCAGCCCTCATGAATATGAATTTATTAATTATATATTATAGATTATAAGCTTTTAAAACTTATTATTAGAAGTGAAAATAAAATAAAAAATATCTATGTAATAAAAGCAAAATCAATATTCAAAATATCTTGGTTCATCAAAAACATGGAAATAATGTTCTCTAACACCTTCCCCATAAAACATGGAAGGAAATCTTAAATTCTCATCAACTTTTTCTTCATCAATTCTTTTTGAAGAATATGATTCATCAGTTTCACCTTCCATCGGCACAATAAATTTACCAACTTGTAATTCAGTGTCTGTGATACTACCTCTACTAATTCTAGCATAACCTGTCCTCTTTAACTTTTTGTAAAGAATATATTCACACCATCTATCATCATCTGTGGAATCGATATCATGCATGCCAGATACTTCACTAACATAGGTATTATAATTACCTTCTAGAGGCGTCGTCACCAAATAACTTAATAAAATTAATGGCCTGTCGCTACTACCCATAATATCTCTAACTCCTAAACTCTGCAATCTTCTATCTTCTACATCTTCTTCTTGACCGGAATGGAAAACGACAACATCAACCAATGTACCATACATATCTAAAGTTGCATGAATGGCAGGTGCCAATTCCCCAACGGGTGATGGTAATAAATGATGTGTTGAATTAATGATTGGGAATTTTGAAAGTAATGCAGCACCCCAAGTATGTTTATTTGGACCTGGACCAAAGTCAGCATACATGCCTAATTCTTCAGCTAATCTTTGAGTTAAGTCTCTATTACCCATGATAATTCTTTCGGTATCCGATTCTAATAATCCAACAACATCCAATTCTGCATCTTTAATTAAATCTCTCATTCTATGTTCACTTGCCCACATATCATTATCTAAACCAAAATGAATTGTCCATATACCGGCAGTCAATAATCTGGATTCTGGATGGTAAGGTGTTGGAGGAGTAAATTGAAACCTATTAAATGCAATAATACATGACATAAAAATAAAGCAAATTAAGTAATTTGCAACTTTTGTTAAACATTGTTTAATTTTTGTTTCTTGGGCTTCGGAAATTTTTGGGATTTTAAATAGTAAAAGCGCAACGGATAGAACTGATAAAAGTAAAACTATATCCGTTCTTTCTCTCAATATTGGTCCGCCTGGAACAAATGCATATGCGACAACCCAAACATGCATTAAAATCAAGATTAAATTGAAAAGCATTGCTAATGATAAAACACTTGCAATTTTTTTGTAATGCTTGGACAATTGTTCAAAACAAATTGGAGTTATAAAGCATAACCAAAAAATATATTGTAATCCACCAATATAACCTATCCAACCATGAAATAGATAAAGTAATACTGAACCAACAATACCTTGATAAGTGACAATCTTAAAAACTGATGGATTATATAAACCACAGTAAACAGCGATACACATAATAACTAATGAGATAGCACCGTGTGGAACAGGGACTGGTCCATCAATAGGGTAGCCATTCCAAGTCCATAAAATAATGGTCGAAGAATCAGTCATCATACTCAGCATTGAGAATAATAGAGAACCACAACCAAGTGCAGTTATAAATACCGATGGATTATTAGTATTAGTGGTGTCTTTCTCATATGAGCTCTCATATTTTTCTTTTAATAATTTATTTGGAATTTTTGTATAATAAGCTGCAAGTAAACCAATTACTAAACCAGTTCTATTGTAACCTCCAGTGTCATCATTCATAATTGGCCATATTGGATTATTTGTGTAGAAAGCGAATTTTGAAATTGACGACAAAATCAATCCCATGACAAAGGTGGTACTATAACTTCTGACATTTGATAGATTTTCAGTTGAACCAATCGCACCAATTTCAACGGTCAGCGAAATAAATGCAAATGCATTACCAATACTAACGGAAACTAATCTGAAAATTGGATCAGGTAAATAGAATGAACCTACACCAAATAAGCAGCAAAGAATTCTACTGATATTTGGATTTTTCATGAAATAATTTTTAATCTTAGAGTTGAATAAAAAAATAGGACTCAAAGAACTTACAACAACCAGTTCATAACCACTAATACCCATATACCACAATGGGAAATACCAAATACATAAAAATAAGGAAGTGAAAACACTCCAAAAAATGAATGAATTAATAATATTGATTCCAATTTGAACATAAGAACCATTTAATTCAAAGATTTTAGGATATAAATTATCAGATTTCAACTTTGGATCTGAGTTTGAATCTGATGTTGCAATTGTGTTATCTTGGTTTATTTTATCTCGAATTAAACTAACATTAAAATTTGATGTAAAAAATTCATCAGAATTTGAGCTTGGTCTTATTTCAACATATAAGTCTTTGAAATCAACAATTGACCAGGCATCAAACGCAATGTCTAAAATAATTAACCCCCATTCACAATATGCATAATAAGAATAAGAACCTGGCACGCGATGAACTTTATGTAAAATGAATAAATAAATTAATGGAAACAGTGTCAAGAAAAAAGCCCAAGCAGTATATGTTCTATATTTACGTAAATTTGATCTTGGTGGTGACAATTTTGTAACTGCTAAATCCCAAGGGGCTGTTAAAACAATATACAACACCATAAAAATATCATGCCAATCATGATCGTCAGTTGAGGTTATATAAACCCATCCACCACATGAGACAGTTCTTAATATCCCTGTTATCAAAGCAATGTTTGCATATTTTGAGTCTGGTTTATAGAGTCTAATATAATTCAAAAATAGTAATAAAAATCTTGGACCTGAAGTTAAAGCTATTAAAATTTGAAAAACAGAACGTTCAGGGTACCTGTCACCAATCGTGGCAGATACACTAGGGAACCATTCATCGGGGTAACCAAAATGCTCATTTTTAACGATCTTATGGAAGTGTAAAGTATATCCAAGTATCAATGCTGCAATGAAAGCACTTGAAGAACAGACAGTGTGTGCTATGGCTACTAATTGTGCATTAAACTTGAGCAAATATTGTTTTTCCATTACAAAAATCTTGATAACGAAACTTTGATGGTATGTATGCAATTAATTATTAAGTGTAATGTTTTTGAAACAAGAGATTACAATTAAAAAAGAAACAAATTCCAATTCATGTTTCCCATTTCGAGTATCTGTCATTTTTATAAGGTTATCACGTGCTTAAAACTTCACAGCGTCGATCGACTGTGTTTTGTTTCTTAGATAATTATTGTAGAGAAAAAAAGAGGGGAATTTTTCGTTCCCAATGAAAATAAAGCGTTTTCAAATTTGTTGACTGTGTAATTTAAATAAAGTTGTGTAATTAAACAAGACATATAAATATTCACATAATGGCTGGTAAGTAGATATCTAGTGATTAATTTAATCAATATAAGGGTGTCCATTTTACTAACATATTTTTTGTATATAATTTAGATTCCACATTCAAACATGCTCCAGAAGTTTCATTTGATGAAATTGATTACAGAAATCCAGTTGATTTAAAGAATGCACAAGAATCAATGTTAAAGGAACAATTTGTCAAGATTGAAGTTTTAAAAGTTGTTAGAAAAGCATTAGAAAATTGTTGGAAAGTTAATGGACCAAATGGTTATGAAGATTGTAGAGAATTAGCTGATAAGTATCTTGCTTTATTACCAGAATCTAGAGGTCAAGGTTATTTGGGTTATCAAAGAAATGATCCATCAAAATAATTCTAATGCATTTTCTACTATTCAATATATAGCTATTTATTTATTTCATTCAATATATCTTTCTTTTATTTACATAAATTCACTGTTTTAATATCAACAACTAAAGATCTTTAATGATGTCAAAACTGATCAAGCCCAGTGTAAATAAATCTAAATTTGTTTTCAAAGTATGAAGTTTAGCTTTATTAATGATATCAAAACCGATCAAGCCTGATGTAGATAAATTTAAAATAGGTTTGCAAAATATAAAGTTTAGCAGGATTAACGTTTTAAAACTAAGATGTAAATAACAGCGTTTATTACTATTAAAATTATTATTAAACTATTATTGGATATATTAAATTAAAATGATTTCTAAAATTAAACAAGACCCCTATTAAAAGCAACTACAAGCAACATCTTTTTGAAACATTATCTCCAGAAGGTTTCTTTGGTAATGGAGCGTAATTAAATAGTAGAAATCCAACCCCAGCACCAATCATACAAGAAATAAATAAGTAACCGTTAAAATACATGAACAAAAGCATAATGGTATGGTGAACACACCATTCCATTGTATCACCCATGCAATAAATAATATGTTCAAAAATACTTGGATAAATGTAAATCTTGTCACCTTTTTCAACTGCTAAATTTCTATTCAAACTCCAAAACCATTCGTGTTTCCAAGTTTCGAAGAATGGGATAAACATATCTGACAACATCGAATTACCAACTAGACTTCTTTCATTGAATGGATCTTTTATGTTATTTAATTCCTCACCACTTTTAATAACATCACCCACTTCTTTCCTACGGTACTCTATAATATGCACTTTATATTCACTTAACAATCTTCTCCACCAACAAATTGTAATTAGCAATGCAAAACAACCCACACACGTACCACCAAACAATGCTTTTGTACTTGTTTTCCACTGACTCGAAATGAAACAGACGTCTTTTGTATACCAATTCCATAACATACTCATTGTACAAGCCATTTGCATTGCTGAAGATGATGCCGAACTTGATGCTCCACCCATAGCCATTGCCATACTCATACTGGACATACTTGGCATGCTAGACATGCTAGACATACTCGCCATACTCGCCATACCCGACATACTCGACATATTCGACATACTCGCCATACCTGTTGACATGGCCATTTGCGTATTCGAAGTCATAACCATTCCCATTCCTGACATCGCCATTGAAGTGATAGAACTAGCAACTGTTGATGTTGCCTGCATGGCCATGGCAATAGATGATGTGGAACTTGATCCCATATCCATGCCAGTCATTCCTTCCATACCCGTCATATTTTCCATTTTAGTATTGACAATTTCTTTCCACAAATCTATTGAATTTCCGATTAGGATAAACAAAACCAAATTTCTGTTTCGTTAAGTTGGAAAATAAAAGATATAAATATTAACAACCTTCCCCTCGATCCTCGGATATTTGAGAATCCAATTAAATAACAATTTCAGGAAGCTTATTATCAGTTTTTATTACCAGAATCATGTTACTGTATTAGAGTTCCCTATTCAGAGTCGCACTATGCGCTATAGAAGCTGTACTATAATAACCAATAATAATTACCTGGAATGGAAAATTATAGGGTCTCATAATCAAAGGCATAGATAATCTCCCAATTAGGAAAAACGAGCAAAATAACTCTCGTATTTTATCATTTTATTGAGTAAATTATCTTAAAAATGAGCATTTTATTGACCATGATAGTCAAATTGACGTAAAATAAGTTAAATAGCTAAATGATATTGTTGGAAAAGCTAGGACTTAATTAATAGGCAATTTAAAAACTTGAATTAATAATTCCTTTCAAGGTTATTTAATAATTCATTTTCCCCAAATAAAATATCTTTGATATTTATCAATCTACTACACTTATATAACAAACATTAATAACACGATTAAAATGTCAGACACTAAATTTATTCCAATAGAAGTTATGCAAAAAATGGATATGAGTAGTTCCAGTAGTAGTGCTAGCACTGCACATACATGTAAAATTTCCATGTTGTGGAACTGGTATACAATTGATTCATGTTTCTTAGCGAGATCATGGCACGTTACGTCAAGAGGTATGTTTGCCGGTACCTGTATCGGTGTTTTTTTCTTTATATTGGCGTACTGTTGGTTTCACAGGTTTATTGTTGAATATGATAGATCTATTGTCGACTATAAAGTCGCCAAATATAACCAAGAAAATACTACCTGTTGTTGTAATCCTGCATCTGGTGATGAAGATTCAACAGGAAAAGGTTCAGAAAACGATGAAAAAACAATACAAACAGACGCCAATGTTCCAAGACCAGGTGCCAATTTTTGGGGACCATTATCTTCAACATTATCGCATAAATGGTATTTTGGTTGGTTAAATAAAAAACATGGTGATGAAGTTGCAATTTACCCATCACCAGCTGAACACATTGGTAGATCAGGATTATATTTAATGGAATGGACTGTTTCTTATCTTATTATGTTGTTATGGATGTATTATAATGGTTACTTAATTATTACAATGATTTTAGGATACTTCTTTGGTCAATTATTCTTCAATTACAGTCCCTTAACAGTCATAAACAAAAGTAATTTCTTGCCAGACCCAATTCCTCAAAGTCACTGTTAAAAGGGTTCATAATTTGCTAATTGTATAGTAACTTGCTTAGTTTAGTTTGATTTCCTCTAATAATAATTTACCACTAATTTGATGTATTTCGCTCTTATTGTTGGTCTCACCAAAATTTTCAAAAATAATATGAAAATAATATAAAAATTGAGTGTATGACTCAAAACACTCGACAATTTGCCAGAAAATTACGTGGAAGAAAAAAAATAGCACGAAATAGAAATAACCAATTTCGTTTTATTTTATTTTGTAACGCTATTATATTCTTCAATACTACAGACGATGTTAGATATATTACAATTTATTGACGAAAAGGGTGGTGATGCACAAGCCATTAGAGATTCTCAAAAAAAAAGAGGTGATCCGGTTGAAATCGTCGATGAAATTATCTCTGAATATAAGGAATGGACAAAATTGAAATTTCAAGTTGATGAGTTAAATAAAAAGCAAAACAAAATCCAAAAGGAAATTGGTTTAAAATTCAAATCAAAGGAAGATGCTACTTCATTATTGAAAGAAAAGGATGAAGTTTTGGCTGAAAAAAAGTTGGCCATTGAAAAAGAACAAGAATCTGATAAACAACTAAGATGGAAAGTTAACCAAGTTGGTAACATTGTTCACGAATCTGTTATCGATTCTCAAGATGAGGAAAATAATGATTTAGTTCGTACTTTTACACCAGAAGGTATTGAATTTGATAAATTAACCAACATTGCAACTGGTACTGGTAAGCCAGCAAAATTGTCACATCATGAAGTTCTCTTGAGATTAGACGGTTACGATCCTGAAAGAGGTGTCAAGATTGTTGGTCACAGAGGTTATTTCTTAAGAACGTATGGTGTCTTTTTAAACCAAGCTTTAATTAATTATGGTTTATCATATTTAGCCTCTAAAAAATATATTCCAATGCAAGCACCTGTCATGATGAATAAAGATGTTATGGCAAAAACAGCTCAATTGTCAGAATTTGATGAAGAATTATATAAAGTTACCGATGGTGATGATGAAAAATATCTAATTGCCACTTCTGAGCAACCAATTTCTGCTTACCATTCAAATGAATGGTTTGAATCTCCAGCTGAACAATTACCTGTTAGATATGCTGGTTTTTCATCTTGTTTTAGACGAGAAGCTGGTTCTCATGGTAAAGATGCTTGGGGTATTTTCAGAGTTCATGCGTTTGAAAAAATTGAACAATTTTGTATTACTGAACCAGAAAAATCTTGGGAAGAATTTGATAGAATGATTGAAAATTCTGAAGAATTTTATAAGTCATTAGGCATTCCATACAGAGTTGTCGGTATTGTCTCTGGTGAACTAAATAATGCAGCTGCTAAAAAATACGATTTGGAAGCTTGGTTCCCATACCAAAAAGAATTT
Source organism: Kregervanrija fluxuum (assembly GCA_003707275.3). Classification (NCBI taxonomy): domain Eukaryota; kingdom Fungi; phylum Ascomycota; class Pichiomycetes; order Pichiales; family Pichiaceae; genus Kregervanrija; species Kregervanrija fluxuum. The sequence continues at coordinate 105,121 of PPNM03000015.1, forward strand.
AAAGAATTAGTTTCTTGTTCAAATTGTACCGATTATCAATCCAGAAATTTGGAAATCAGATGTGGTATTAAATCAAACAATCAAAAGGAGAAAAAATACGTTCATTGTTTAAATTCTACTTTATGTGCAACTGAAAGAGCCTTATGTTGTATTTTAGAAAACTATCAAACTGAAGATGGTCTAATCATTCCAAAAGTTTTAAGAAAATACATTCCTGGTGAACCCGAATTCATCCCATTTGTTAAAGAATTACCAAAGAATTCAACTTCCAATAAAAAGGAAAAGAAATAAGTAATCTAATATTTTTATTTATTTATAATTTTATATACAATATAAACAAAGAAAAAATATTAAAATTAAAAAAATTTTCTGACTTATACTATATAAACTGAAATCTTAAATTTAGTTTCCTCGTATTATTTACTTTAAACGTAAGTAAATTCACCATCTTAAACTTTCTCATTTATGTCTTGTGAAACTGGATCTGAAGTGTTTAGAAAGAAAAACTTAAAGTGATACCCTACGATCAAAGAGACTAAGTTGACACTTATTACTGTCAAAATACTGCTGCATTTTACGGTCACTACATTTCTATCTATGAGGTATTGAAAGAAAGAAACCATACAAATTGTAGATATAGCTGAAATAGCACAAGCTATTAAAAAATTTATGATTCTTCTTCCGTTGATTTTTATAGTTCCGTTAGCGAAAAGATATTCCTTCATTGAGTGTAATATAGTGCAATGGCTAGTAATTAAAGATAAGATAAGGCAAAACGAACTCGGACAGCAAACGAGAAGTCGGCTTGAAACAAAGAGAAGAATGAAGCCAATTACTTTCACACTTTGAATCCAATGAAATTGCCGATAAAAAAAGCTCTGCGACAAGTTTTTTTTTGTCTTTATTTAGAAACCGGGTAAATTGAAAACTATGAAATCAAACCAACCGGAGACTCACATGAACTTTATCTTTTACAATTTTTCATAACCAGTTTGGTTACCATTAATAAACCGAGTCAATACTCAATTTTTTTTGTTACAATTGATGGGGTTTAGATAATCAATTTTGATTCATGAAAGAAAGAAAAACTCACTCGTCTTAATATTAGTTACTTACATATACTATATGCCATGTTGAGACAAGCCAAGGCAAAATATTAGGAGAAAGAAAAGGTAAAACATGCAATCTATTGACAAATTCAAGACAATGATCCTTGCCTAAATTGCCTATTTTTATTTCGTCACAAATTCTGCATACTTGTCACTATAGTTTGACATTAAAAAGTTATTTTCGAATGTTTTAAACCAACTGTTTTAAAATTATTTTATGACAATATCCCGCGTAACCGTACCTAAACCAACCATTCTAAGATTTTTATTAAGACTCTCCTATGTAGCCGTATCTGGATTGTTTTCAGAGAAAAATGAAAGGCCAAAGTTTAGCATGAAAATTAGACTAATACCCCCTAAAATGACAAACAAAAATTGTCTTCTGGTGATCTCTACAATACTTCTTTCTGGAGGGTATGCAGGTAACAAACTAATAGAAAATCCAACAAGAGCACTAATGATTGATAAAATTGGAAAAGACAAGAGACGATTTTCGGGTTTCGATGTAGTATTCCAAACGCTAAATAGAAGGGAAATAAAGCCCTGTATTAGAAGAAAAATAGCGGTCTTTCGGGTGATTTTTATAGTACTTCTATCCTTTAAGAATTTGAACAACAAAACTCCTATTAGGACAAAAGCGAAAACAACCATCCCGAATAACAAATATAAGGCTTGTTTTTCAGATAATTTAATTATGCCTCGTTGTATAAGGTACGCTGGCAACAAAAAGATGAAAGATGAAACTGCAAAAAAAATGATATATCCTAGTATTAGCAACAGCACTTGTTTAACAGTAAAATTTCTTGTCTTGTCCATATTCATGTCTATATCGCATCCCTGGTTGTTTTCCAAATCCTTATTCATATTGTTTTCCATATGTTCCTTCATTTGTAATATAATGCACTGATAGTTGATGAATAAGTAAGAAAAGAAGTCGAACAGTAAAATAGCAGTCGGTCGAAACAAACAAAAGAAATTCTGCCAAGGAGTTTTCTTTACCACGAGTCTGATGAAATTGCCGATAAAAAATCTCTGCTGCGACAACTCTTTTTGTCTCAGTTTAGAAATCAAAAAGATTGAAGAACGTATTATCAAACCAGTTGTCAATGCTTATAATACTAGTTTAATTTGGGATTGACAATTTTATATGGTTTATTTAATTAATAAATGAATCAAAGAAAAACTCAATCATGCCATCTGCTCTACCTAGTTATGAACCTTTTTGAAACTTAATGTTGTATCTGAGTAGCAAGGAGAAGGAACCAACGTTTTCTATCAACAAAAAGACTTGTGTTTAAGAAAATTTAAAGTCTTTCTCTAAATTACGTATTTCATCTTGTTCACAGAGTATTTTTACCTGTCACTATAGTTTGACATTAAAAATTAGCTTCAAATTTATTTAAACTAGCCTTTTTAAAATTATTTATTAATATTCTCCTGCGCTACCGTATTTAGACTAAATGTCTTAAAATTTTCATTAGGAGTTTCCTATACAACCGTATCAGGGTTGTATTCAAAGAAAAGTGCAAGGCAAAATCTTAACATGAAGATTAGACTAGTACCACCCAACACAATAGACAAAATTTGTTTTCTGGTGAGCTCTACGATATTTCTCTCTGGAGGATATTCAGGTAGTATGCTAATAGAAAATCCAACAATAGCACCGATAATCAGTTGGATTTCGGATGATAATCGATTTTCGGCTGTTGATGTAGTATTCCGTCCAACGCTAAATATCATAGAAATAACACCTTCAATTAGAATAAAGATAGCAGTCTTTCTGGTAATTTTTATAGTGCTTCTATCCTTTAAAAATTTAAACAACAAAAATCCCAAGAAGACAAAAAGAGAAACAGTAAAACCGATTGACAAATGCACGAGTTGTTTTCTTGATAATTTAGAAATGAATCTCGGAATAAAGTAATCTAAAAACATGCCAGATACAATATATAGCAGGATAAACAATGCCAGTTTAACGGTTTCATTTCTTATCTTTTTCCAAAACTTCTTGTCCATATTCATGTCCGTATCACACTCTAGATTGTGCTCTAAACCGTTATTCATATTTTTCTCCATATTGGCTTTCATCTGGATATAATGTAATGATTGCCGATAAATCAATATAATACGAACTCGGACAGCAAAAGAGAAGTCGGCTTGAAACAAGGAAAATAATTAAGTTCAATTACTGCCAAAGTGTTTAAATTATGAGTCTAAAGAAATTGCCGATAAAAAATCTCTGCGACAAGTCTTTTTTTGTCTTGTTAAGAACCTGGAAAGATTGAAAACTGTTGAATTAGACTAATAGGATACTTCTACAAATCTGATGTGCTATAACTGCCCATAATAAGTTTTGTTTACGGAGTCAATATTTAATAGTTATAATTTACTTCACTATTGACAATTTTATATAATTTATTTAGTAAACAAACAAACCAAGGAAAAACTCGGCCGTTATCTACTTTACCTAAATTATGAATTCTTTTGAAACTTAATTTTATATCCTAGGGGCAAGGAAAGAAATAACACCTACTATTAACAAAATAAGGACTTGTGTTCTAAACATGTCGTCGTAGTCCGTCGCTAAATTATTTTTCTACTTGTTCACAAAGTATGTATACCCGTCACTACAGATCTACATTACAAAACTAGTTTCAAAAATATTTAAGCTGACCGTTTTAAGATTATTTATTAAAATCTGCTTCTTATCCGTATCTAAATTAACAATTTTCAATTTTTTATTGGGAGTTTCCTATGGAACGTATCTGAAGTTTTTTCTGAGGAACGTGTAGGGCAAAAGTTTAACATAAAGAATAGACTAATACCCCTTAAAACAACATAAAAAAGTTTTGAACTGGTAAGCTCTTTGATATTTCTCTCCGGAAGATATTCAGGTAGCATATTAATAGAAAATCCAACAATAACACCAATAACTAGTTGAATTTCCAACACAAGAGTCGATTTTCGGATATTGGTGTAGTATCCCATCCAGCGCCAAAAAGAATAGAAATAACACCTTCTATTAGAACAAACATAGCAATCTTTCTGGGTATTTTTATAGTGCTTCTATTGTTTAAAAATTTAAACAGTAAAAATCCTAAGGCAAAAAGACAAACAACAACTCCGATTACCAACTACAAGACTTCTTTTCTTGGTAATTTAGAAATGTTTCTCTGCGTAAAATAATCTGATAACAGAAACAAAGAAGAGACAACTGTGTAGCAAACATATAGTACTAGCATGAAGAATGCTTGTTTAACGGTTGGATTTTTTATCTTTTCCCAAATATTATTCTTCATACCATTCTCCTTATTTTCCTACAAACTATTTATCTCTGGAGAGTATTCAGGTAGCGAATCATGAAATGCTCTAAGAATACAACCAAAAACAAAAGCAAAAACATACATTCCGATTGCCAAGAAGATGACTTGTGTTTTGGGTAATTTAACTCTATGCCTAATGCAAGCTAATAACAAGAGCATGGAAGATGCAATTGCAACAAAGATGATAAATGCTAGTATTAGCAACAATGCTTGTTTAATGGTTAGATTTATTATCCTTTTCCAGATATTGTTCTTCATAACATTATCCTTATTGTTTTCCAGATTGTTCTCCACATTGTTCTCCAAATCATTCCCCATATTATTCTTCAAATCTTTCTCCATACTGTTTTTCTTATATGTCATGTAATGTAATGCAATGATTAATTAATAAATAAATTAAAAACAAATGAAATCAGCGGAGGTAAGGTTGGTTTGAAATAAAGAGAAGAAAAAGTACCGATCACTCAGACGTTGTTCCCATAAAAAACCTTTGCGACAAGCCTTTTTCTGTCTTCATTAAGAAACCGAAAAGATTGAAAATTGACGGATTAGGCCAATTGGATAATTATACAAGCTTGATGGGCTGTAACTCCCATAATCAGTTTTATTTACTATTATAAACAGAGTCACTACTTATAGTTCTGATTTAGTTCGCAATCGACAACTTTACATAATTTATTTAATTAACAAATGAATCAAAAAAAAAATTCGGTCATTCGTTATCTACTTTTCATGAATTATGAACGTTTTTGAAAATACTGTTATATGCTAGGAGAAATGAAAAGGAAGCAACACCTCCTATTGGCAAATAAGACATTTTCTGAAGAGTTTTATAGCCCCTCTCCGAATTACCTTTTTACAAAGAACGTACACTTTTCATTATAGTCTACAGTTGGTTTTTTCAAAAATACTAAACATCTTAATTTCATATTTCAAATGCTCTATGTAGTTGTATTTGGGATATACGCAGAGAAAAGTGTCCGTCAAAGGAATATGAAGATGAGACCAAGATCTCCTAAAAAAAAAAAACCATATTTTTTTTTGCTGATTTCTATGGTATTTCTATCTATAGGAAATTTAGGCAGCAAAGAAATAAAAAGTGCAATAACAATACCAATGATTAGTTGTATTTCCAGAGACAGAAATCGATTCACGGCGATTCCTGAATTATTTTGTAGCATACTAAATGCAGTACTAATGACAGCTTCTATGAGGACAAACATGAATTTTTTTTTGGGAAATTTTATAGTACTTTTACTATTATCCTTTAAAATTTCAAAGAATAAAAATACTATTAAAACGAAAACGAAAACAATCATTCCGACTATCAAGCACAAGGCTTGTCCTCTCGAAAATTTAATGCCTCTCTGTAAAATGTAAGCTGTTAACAAAAGAGTGGAAGACACAATTGCAAAAATAATGATATATCCAAGTAGTAGCAACAATGCTTGTTTAACCGTCGGATTTCTTATCTTTTTCCAAAATTCCTGTCGATATTCATATTGCACCCGGATTGCTGTCCAACTCGTTATTCATATTGTTTTCTATATCTTCCTTCATTTTTAGTAGAATGTATAATAGTTGATAAATAGATATGAAAAGAACTCGTACAGAAAAAGAGAAACCGTTTGAAACAAAGAAAAGAATGAATCCCTAAAGAGTTTTAATCATCTGTTCAATGAAATTGCCGATAAAAAAAGCTCTGCGACAAGTTTTTTTTGTCTTTGATTAGAAACCGGAAAGATGGAAACTGTAGGATTAGACCAGCTGGATACTCACACAAACGTTATGTTTTATAGTTGCCCGTAAACAGTTTTACTACCGTTAATTTGATCCTTGGATACTTAGTTATTCGTTGTTGCAATTGACAAGTGTAGATAATCTATTTTGATTGTTGAACAAAGAAAAACCCACTCTTAATAATATTAGTTACTTTACACACATTATGTACCATCTTGAGACAATCTAAGGTGAATAATTAGGATCAAGGAAAGGAAAAAATGGTTCTTATTAGCAAAATTAAGACATTCAGTCAGGAAACTCTATTATCCCTCTCTAAATTGTATATTTCAACTTTTCCACAAAGTTCATCCACTTGTCGCTTTTGCTTGACGAAACAGAGTTAACTTCAAATATATTTAAACCGATGGCCCTAGAGGTTTTTATTAGAAATATCCCGTGTAACTGTATCTCGGCTGCTTCCGAAGAAATGAATCAGGCCAAAGACCACTACCAAAACACAACAGACAGTACTTTTCTGTCATAGGCATCCTCCTCCGATTGTTTCTTCAATTTTTCCTTCAACTTGTTCCTCTTTTCTCTCAATTCTTTCTTCAATTTGTTCTTCTCTTCGTTCTCCATATATTTTTCCATATATTTCTTCAGATTTTTCTTAGTATTTTTCTTCATTTGTAATCTAATGTATTGATCAAGTGGTAATAAATTCAAAACAGACCAAACATTGAATGGAAAGTCATTTTTAATAAAAGAAAGTAACGAAAATCAATTCCTGTTAAGGCGTTTTCACCGTAAGTCCGATGAAACTGCCGAAGAAAATCTTTGCGACCTTTTTTTTTGTTTTCGTTAGGAAAGCGGAAAGATTGAAAATTGCAGATTGGATATTTACACAAACCTTATGTCTTATAACTGTCGATAAACACTTCGTCAATATTTTTTAGACTAGGTCAATACTTATAGTCCCAACTTAGTCTGAAATTGACCATTTCATATAATTTACTTAGTTAATAAATGAATCAAAGAAAAACCTCGGATATGTTATCTACTTTACACAAATTAATTACCCTTTTGAAATCTTAATATCACTATAATGTAACATGATTAAGTTAATTTCAAATAATTTATGTTAACCGTTTTAAAATTATTTATTAAAATTATCCTGCTTAGCTGTATCCAGACTAACCATCTTAAATTTTTTATTAAGAGTCCGATATAATCTTATCCGGGTTGTTTCCAGAGAAAAGTGCAAGGCAAACCCTTGACATCATGATTAGAATATAATACCCTAAAGCAGCCAAAAAAAGTTGGGTTTTGGTGAGCTCTATCTCGGGAGGGTATTCAGGTAGCAAACTAAAAAAAATTCCAACAATACTAGTGATAATGAATAGAATTACAAAACACAAGAGTTGATTTTTTGATGTTGGTGTAAAATGCCATCCAATACTAAATAGAAGAGAAATAACACCTACTATTAGAGCAATCATAGCGTTCTTTCTGGTAATTTTTATAGTGCTTGTATCCGCTAAAAATTTAAACAAGGAGTATCCTAGGAAGACAAGAAGGGGGACAAGGATTCCGATTGTCAAATACATGGCTTGTTTTTTAGTCAAAAATCTCTGCACAAGGTAAGCTGGTAGAAAAATCATGGAACCTAGAACTGTAGCAACAATGACCTGCCCTAGTAGTAGTAACAATGTCTGTTTAATAGTATTATTTCTTGTCTCGTTCCAAAAATTCTTGCCAATGTTCATGTCCATACCACAACCTAGATTGTTATCCAAATCGTTATTCATATTTTTCACCATATTGTCTTTCGTTCGTAATGTAATGATAGTTGAAAAATCAATATAAAACGAATTCTGACAACAAAAGGGAAATCTGCTTGAAACAAAGAAAATAATGAAGTCTAATTACTGCCGATATACATTTATTTTGAATCCAATTAAATTGCCGATAAAAAAACCTCTGCGACAAGTTTTTTTCTGTCTTTGTTTAGGAACCTAAAAGATTGAAAACTGTGGAATCAGATTAATTAGATGCTCAAATAAATGTCATGTTTTATAATTGCCCATAGCCGGTTTTATTACCATTAATTTAAACCGAGGGAATACTTCTAGTTCTAATTTAACTTGCGATTGACAATTTTATATAATTTATTTAGCTAATAAATGAATCAAAGAAAAACTCAATCATGTTTTCTGATTTACGTATCGCTTTGAGACTTAACGTGAAACACTCAGGGCAAGTAAAAGAAAACAACACTTTCTACGACTTTCGGAAGATTCTTATAGAGCTTCTCTGAATAATGTATTATTACTTTTTCACAAAATACATAAACTTCTCATTACAGTCTAGATATAATAAAGTTAACTTCAACGTATTTAAATTAGTTGTCTTGAATTGTTTTGTTAGAAGCGTCTTATGTAACCATATTTGCTCTAATTGCAGTGAAAAGTGTCAAACAAAAAAACATGAAGACCAGGCAAAGATCTCCTAAAAGCAAACACCATATTGTTTTTTTGCTTATCTCTATAATATTTCTATTTGGAGGGTATTTAGGTAGCAAATAAATAAAAAGTGCGATAACAATACCTATGATTAGTTGTACTTCTAAAGACAAGAATTGATTCTTGGTGGTTAGTGTTTTATTTGGGAGCACGCCAAATAGAGTACTAATAACAGCTTCTATTAAAATAAATATGAAGGGTTTTTTGGCAAATTTTATAGTACTTTTACTATTATCCTTTAAAATTTTAAAGAATAAAAATACTATTAAGACGAAAACGAAAACAATCATTCCGGCTATTAAGCACAATGCTTGTCCTCTTGATAATTTAATGCCTCTCTGCAAAATGTAAGCTGTTAACAACAGCATGGAAGATGCAGCAGCAAGAATAATGATACATCCTAGTAGTTGCGACAATGCTTGTTTAATCGTAAGATGTTTCCAAAAATTCTTGTCCATATTCATATCGCATACCTGATTATTCTCCAAATCGTCATTTCTATTGTTCCTCATATTATTCTTCATCTGTAATATAATCTAATGATAGGTGATATATAAATACGAAAAGAGCTCCGTGGAAAGAAGAAAATTCGGCTAGAAACAAAGCAAAGAATGAAGACCAACTGTTTTCTCACTTAGCCGATAAAAAATCTCTGCTGCGACAACTCTTTTTGTCTAACCGAAAAGATTGAAAGCTGTTGGATTAGATCTACAAATCTGATGAGCTATAACTCTGCGTAATGAGTTTTATTTACCGTTATATATAGAGTCAATACCTATAATTCTAATTTAATTCACAATTGGCAATTTTATATAATTTATTTAATAAATAAATGAACCAAGGAAAAAGTCGATCATATTATCTAGTTTACATAAATTATATACCTATTTGAAATCTTAATGCTATACTTGTCGTTCCAATTTAACATAATAAAGTTAGTTTCAAATATATCTGAACTAATCGTTTTAAAATTATTTTTTAAAAGTGTCCTGATTTAACCGTATCCAAACTAACCATCTTAAAATTTTTATTGGAAGTTTCCTAAGTAACCGTATCCTGGATTTTTTCAAAGAAAAGTGCAAGGAGAAAGTATACCATGGAGATTAGACGAATACCCCCTAAAACAATAAAAAGAATTTGTATTCTGGTGAGCTCTATGGTATTTCTCTCTGGAGGATATTCAGGTAGCATACTAATAGAAAGTCCAACAATAACACCAATAATTAGTTGAATGTTCCAAAACAAGAGTCGATTTTCGGCTATTGGTGTAGAATTCCATCCAACTCCAAATAGAATATAAATAACACCTACTATTAGAACGAACATAGCAGTCTTTCTGGTAATTGTTATAGTGCTTCTATCCTTTAAAAATTTAAATAACAAAAATCCGAAGAAGAAAACAAGAGGAACAATGATTCCGATTGCCAAATACAAGACATGTTTTATGGGTAATTTAAAAATGATGCCCTGCATAAAGTGATCAGGTAACAAAAATAATAAGGGAGAAACAACTGTGTGACAAATAATATATATCCTTATCTTTTCCCCAATATCGTTCTTCATATTATTCTCCTTATTGTTTTCCAGATTCTTCTCCAGATTCTTCTCCAAATCGTTTTCCTTATTGTTTTCCAGATTATTCTCCAAATCGTTGCCCATATTGTTTTTCAAATATTTCTCCATACTGCTTTTCTTATATATGATATTATGTAATGATCAATTAGTAAATAAATTAAAACCAATAAAATCAGAAGAGCAAAAGTCGGTTTGAAATAAAGACAAGAAAATGTGCCAATCACTCAGGCGATTTTACCATTTTGCGACAACGCTTATTTTGTCTTGGTTTAAAAACTGAAAGAATTGAAAATTGTCGGATTAGGTCAATTGGATGCTTACACATACCTTTTGTTTTATAATTGTCCACATAAACAGTTTTATTACCATTATAAATTGACTCGATACTGAATTTTTTGTTGTTGCAATTGTTAAGTCTAGATAATCTGTTTTAATTGAAGCAATGAAAAACTCCGTCGTATCAGTTACTTTACATTAATTATATACTAAATTGAGCAAACCCAATTTAAAACCTTTAGACAAAGACGAAGAAAAAAATGCAATTTGTTAGCAGATTTAGGATTTTTATTCAGGAGATTCTATTATCGTTTTATAAATTTCGTATTTCTACTTCACAAAGCATCTAAACCTGTCACTAAAGTTCGACATAAAAAGTTAGTTTCAAATATATCTGAACTAACCGTCTTAAAATTATTTATTAAAAATACCTACATAACCGTATCTAAACCAACCACCTTAAATTTTTTTTTAAGAGTTTACTGTGTAACCGTATCTGGGCTATTTTCAGAGGAAAGTGCTATGCAGAAGTTTAACATAAAAATTATACTAATACTCCCCAAAGCAACATACAAAATTTGTTTTCTGGTGAGCTCTACGATATTTCTCTCTGGAGGGTATTCAGGTAGCAAACTAATAGATAATCCAACAATGACACCAATAATTAGTTGAATTTCTGACGATAAGAATCTATTTTCAGGTGTTGGTGTAGTATTCCATCCAACGCTAAATATAATAGAAATAACACCTTCAATTAGAAGAAACATAGCAGTCTTTCTGGTAATTTTTATAGTGTTTCTATCCGCTAAAAATCTAGACAACAAAAATCCTAAGAAGACAAAAAGAGAAATGATAATTCCGATTACCAAATACAAGGCATGTTTTCTTGGTAATTCAGGAATGTTTCTCTGTATAAAGTAATCTGATAACAAAAACATGAAAGACACAAACGTGTAACCAGCACTATATACTAGTAGCATCCACAACGCTTGCTTAACAGTCAGGTTTCTTATCCATTCCCAAATGTTGTTCTCCTGATTGTTCTCCAGATTGTTCTCCAGATTGTTCTCCAGATTGTTCTCCAGATTGTTCTCCAGATTGTTCTCCAAATTATTCTCCAAATCGTTCTTCATATTGTTCTCCAAATTATTCTTCATACTGTTGTTCAAACAGTTCTCCATATTACTTTTCTTATTTGAAATCTAATGTAATGATTATTTGATAAAGAAATTCAATGCGAACTAAAACAGCAAAGAAAATATCAGTTCCAGGCAACGACAAGAAAAAGTACCAACTACACTGGCGTCTTTACCATGACTCCCATGAAGAAATCTCCGGCTGCGGCAGTTCTTTTTTTATCTTCATTTAGAAACCAAAAAGATTGAAAGCTGTGGACTAATCAATTGGATACTCACAGAAAGTTCTATGCTTTGTAGCTACAGATAAGCAATGTTATTAACCATAGCTTAACCATTCATAAAAGTTCCAAATGGATTATTTTTTATCGCTATTGACGGTTTCATCAGATATAACTGCATTTATGTTGTCTAGTTTACACGAATTATATAACTTCTCTGAATTATGTATTCAAAAACTAACATTATCCAAATCATTAAGATGGGGTTAATAAAAAAAACAAATAACTTTTTAACAATAGGCTTAATCTGATGAGTACTTCTATCATCAAGGCGTTAGAAGAAATAAATAATGGGAGCTCCAAAAGCCCAATAAGTAGCAAACATTTGTAGGAATTCAATTGTTTTTCTCCCTTTTTCAAAGTACTTTCTTTATTGATTCTAGTCTAGTATATTAACTAGCTAATAAATACAGAAAAAATAGAATTTTAGCACTAAATAAATGGCGAATAGATCTAATGAAAAAAACCAACCACTTGACCCAGGCTGTTTTGCTCTGGGTCACTGACGTCGCCAGCAGCAAAAGTTAAACTGCATTAACTCCCTCAGCGTTTCAAGGTGGGTGGCAATGGCCAAAAATTAGTAAACCAACTTAAACTTCCCCAAGACGTTCTATGAGATATGTGAAAAAGGCGTTTTTCCTAAGTTATGTATGAAAAGTTCATATTATCACTATTTTGATTCGTCTATAGTGCACGCAATAATACCAAAATTATAGAAAATGTTCTAAAGTAAACAAATAGTAACAATGAAACAATAGAGGTTTTAAGTTTCAGGAAGAATATTTTCCGCCTTATTCGTATTTGCATTACGCTGCAAAAATGATGGATCCTATGATAAAATTATCTAGTTCCGGACATTTTCCAATAGCTATTAAAACTGTACCGACAGTATTAGGCTCATCACAAAAAGTTTTAAAGACTTGGTTAACTTGTCCTTTTTATCAACGATGAAGGTAGCAGCAATACCTTTTACTGTATTTTCAGCTTAGATACTTTATATGAATACTAGTGGAGTTGGATATGGAGTTAGGTCTAATGCTCGCAATATGTGAATTATCTGAATAAGTACGGCAATCACAACTTTGCAGCATGAGCTTGCTATTGATGCCCTTTAAAATAACGGTATTGAGATAGTGCCATAATGTACCAACTTTCAAATTTGCCAATGTAACGGGACTATATACTCATATTAATGGGTTAATTATAATAAAGGAGTTGAAATGTTTAAAAAAAATGTATTAATCATAAAGGAAGGGTGAATAAAGGTAGCATTCTGGAACATTGTTGGAAAACAAGACATTTGAAATTCTATTGGATTACTATTTATGGAGCCATTGCAAATCCCGCCATTTTGGTTTAGAAAATATCAAGAGCATAATGACTCGATACTGCAAATTATATTCATGTAGCAAAAAAAAAGTTGTCAGAAAATTGCCAAATCTATCAATATCAACAGCAATAGTGCATACACCAAATTTTCTAAACGTGGCATATCGCATATGCTAAATATTTATGGATATCTACTGGTGGCCTGGACCCCGGTCATACTTGTGATGAGAAGGAGTCAAATGTGATTATGCAGATCTCTTTTATGGTATCAGTTATTGTTAATTGACGGGTTAAAAGGTTTAGTATTGTAGAAAACAGCGTAAATGTCAGAGTTGGGTTAATAAATCATCCCTATCCAATGAATGCTGTCAAAAAAGTAATGAATATAATGTAGCTAGTGATATATTTCACATTTAATGGCAATTAATATTATTATTGTTAAAAAGGAGAGTATATATTAGCTTTGGATCAATTGAAAAAAATCTATAAATTTCAATTTTTTTGAGTGTACAGAAAGTGTTTTGGCAATCAACTGCTTCCTCAGAAACATGAACTTCCTAAAGAGGAAATTAATCGCTGATTATATTGAAACAATCTAGCACATTATTTATTCCGTCTATTATTTAAGCAATAAAATAATACTTAATGAATACCAATTATATGGCCATTATCAAAGATAAAAGTACAGTTATAAAAGGAAATCAGGATTTAAAGAATCATATTATAAGCAAGCAAATAATTCCAGAGACTTTTTATGTTACAGAAAATTCAGAAAGTGATATAGACGTTGATGAACAAGGCGCCATCGTTATTGATGTTGCAGATGATAATAATCCTTTAGAGATTAACTGTGTTTGCGATGATTGGCAAATAACTAATACAGAAGCTGAAGAATGGGAATTTGAAGATATTGAAAGTAAAGATAATGTTATAAACTATTTATTAGAAGGAAGTCGTTCGGAATTGTACATTGATAAACAAGATTTAGGTCTGAAAGATGACTTGAATCATATCAGGTATTTAATTGAATTGTTTAATGAAAGGAATCAACAACTATTAAATATTGGATAGATGGAGAAAACTAAAAGCCAGAGTTTTGGTGCATTTAACATCACCATAGGAAAAGTTTAAGAGCACTTAAGTAGTGGGATATAAGGTATCAATATTTATTCATTAATTACATATATAAATAAATTATTTTACAATGCATCATTCAAATTCACCGGCATTTCCTCTATTTGGGTACTATAGTAATGTTCTAGATCATGTAACGTTTCTATGTCGTCATTTTTAACAAAATTAATGGCAACACCTTTTCTACCAAATCTACCGGATCTACCAATCCTATGTATATAGTTTTCACGATCTGATGGTAAATCATAATTAATGACTAAAGAAACCTGTTGCACATCAATACCTCTTGCCCAAACATCAGTAGAAATTAAAACTCTTGAATTACCTAGCCTAAATTCATTCATAATTTTGTCTCTTTCATCTTGTTTCATATCACCATGCATTGAAACAACTGTGAAATTTGCCTTTTTCAATTCGTTTGATAACCAATCAACTTTTTTCTTGGTATTACAAAATATAACGGCTTGGGTAATCGTTAATGAATCATATAGATCGCATAATGTATCAAATTTCCATTCTTCCTTTTCAACTTGAATAAAAAATTGCTTAATACCTTCTAAGGTAATTTCATCTCTTTTAACTAAAATTTTAACTGGATCACTCATAAATTTATTTGTCATCAGTAACACATCCTTAGGTAAAGTCGCACTAACAACAACAACTTGAACTCCTGGTGGTAAATATCTATAAATATCATAAATTTGTTCTTGAAACCCTTTACCTAATAATTCGTCAGCCTCATCTAAAATGACCATTTTAACATTTCTTGTGTTTAATGAACGTCTTTTAATCATATCTAATACTCTACCAGGTGTACCACTAACAATATGTTGTCCTTTTGTTAATTCTTTGATATCCTCTCCAACTGATTTACCACCCACACATGCATGAACTTTGACGTTCATGAAATCTCCTAATGATCTAATGACATTCTGAATCTGAATTGCTAATTCTCTGGTTGGAGATAAGACAATGGCCTGTGTCGATTTGTTAGTGGTATCAATAACTTCCAACATACCAATAGAAAATGTAGCGGTTTTACCTGTTCCTGATTGAGCCTGTGCAATAGTATCACGGCCTGAAATAATCTGTGTAATAGCTCTTGATTGAATGGCTGAAGGTGCGGTAAAACCATAACCATAAATACCTCGAAGTAGAGATTCTTTAAGATCCATTGCTTCAAAAGTAGGTGTTACAGGAATTTGTTTGGATATTTTAAACGATAATTCGTTATCTTTTTCTCTATCGAAATCCATGATTTGTGTTTATGCTATGTTAGTTTATAGCTTTATCTATAGTGGAAAGGGAAATTAATAAATTTAAAAATATAAAAATTTTAAAAAAAATATGAAAAACATTGATTCTCGCGGATGTTCTGTTGAAGTGAGCCTTGAAGTTCATTATGGTAATAGGACATATCAATTTAATGATTACTGATAATGCAACTATAATTAAAAACTTGGAAAAATGGGTTACTCCATTTCAGAGTGGTAGTGATAAGTACTCAGTAATTAGTAGTAACAGACAGTAATATAACAAATATGGCAACTAATAGTTTATGATTTCCGCGTATTCGAAAAAGTATTCATTTCCTGAAACTATCAACCATACCTTTACTACACTGCAATACAATGACAAATAACGAAGGACCACTGCTTGTTTTGTTGGCAGGAGGACACGCCGCTGGTAAGGTATGTATAAATGTGTATTCAGCTTATATATTTTTTACTAAATACTGACAATTCATTCTTACAGAAACTTGCAGCCACGATGCTCAAACAGCAAGTTCAATCCAGATACAGTAATGCTAAGATACGCATAATTGATATGGTTGACTATTTTATAAAAGATGATAACAAGGAAGATGATGGTTCTAGACATCCTTCTAAATTTGATTTCAATGGCATAAAAGACGATCTACAAATATTATTTGAATCCAGCATTGATATGATTATATTATATGGCTTATATGCACTATACGATTACAAAATTGTCGAAATGGCCACACTAGGTATTTTTATTGACTGTGATTCGGATGTTAGATTGGGTAGATGGATTAAAAGAGATATTTCAGATAAGTCAAATAAAGAAGCAGACTTTAAGAATGTTGAGTCAGATGAATTACAGAAACTTCTTAGTATTTACTTGAACCACTCCAGACTAGAAATGAAACAGTTCATATTTGAAACGAAAGATAGAGCTGATGTTATATTACCCCGTGGTGCTGATGAAACGGGTATTACATTAATTGTTGATGGTTTGGAACCTCTTTTACAAGAGAAATTTAAAGAGGAACTTAAACCTATTTCATCATATTCATTATACGAAGAAAGAAGTGAAAGCTCAACTAGTGCAAACAAAGAAACAGTCCAACATTCTTTCAAAATCAATTTTGAAGAGCCAAGTGTTGTATCACTGAACAACGATAATTTTGTGACACAGAACAGAAGATTTTATGATTTAAGTTGAATTTCTGCTATCCAAAGTATAAAAAAAATCTGTTCTGTTTCACCAAATACTTCCATATTACGGATAGATATATACATATATATATATATTTATATATATATATCCAGTAATATACTTTCACTCTCTTAAGCAATGTTTTATAATTTTCTTCTCTTCTCACAGTCATGATTTTCGGCATGTTGAATATTTTAATATTAATCAAAGTCGCTACTTCACAATATGTTTCAGGTTTATATTATTCCGAATGGTCATATTCACTTAAACATTTTCCCTCAGATATTAGTCTTTCACATATTACTCATATTTACTACGCATTTTTCCAAATTGATGATCAAAATTTAGGATTATTGATCCCAAATGAAAGTGCAGCTACAAATGATCAATTTCCGTTAAATATTGATGCGATTACAGATGATATTAATTTTTTGAAAAAGTCAGATGATGTTTCTGGTTGGACTGATCAGTATATTTCCAATGCCAATAAAATTCAAGTAGGTAATATTCACTCAATTGGGTTAATTGGTCAATTATCACAATTGAAAACTTTAAATCCATCTTTAAAAGTTATATTATCGATCGGTGGAACTGATTCAAGCAAATTATTTTCAAAAATTTCAAAATCTGAAAAAAAAATAAATAGATTTGTTGAAAATGTTGTAGCTAATGTCGAAAAATTTGGTTTTGATGGTATCGATATCGATTGGGAGTATCCATCAGGTGAAAATGACAAAAGATTGTTATCTAAGATGATCAAAAAATTTCGTTTGGTTTTAGATAATATAAATGAAACTGATGATAAATGTTCAAAAGAAAAGTATCAATTATCGATTGCTATACCATTAGATAGAGACACTTTACAATACTACGATTTTGCTGGATTAAAAAAAAATATCGATTATTTCAATCTCATGGGTTATGATATTAGTGGTCAATGGTCTAAAAGAGTTGATTTTCAGTCTCAATTATATAGCGATTCAATGCACGGCTCAACTGTTTCCGTTAATGACACAATAATGGATGTTTTATCGTCCAAAATTGATTTGAAAAAATTGGTCTTAGGAATGCCACTATATGGGAGAGGATTTAAAGCTCATTCTTTATATCAGGCGTTTAAAGGGTGTCCCGAAATTCCAAACAAAGACCCGGATATAAACGAGTGTGAAGTTGATTATGTTCATTTACCACCAGCGGACTATATTGAAGTTTTTGACAACTCGACTGGTGCTGCATATGCATATAGTACAAATCCAGAGAAGCCCGGTATTATTGTTTATGATAATCCAGATTCTGCGAGGTTAAAGGCTAGGTATGTAAAAAATTACAACTTAGCTGGTGGTATGTGGTGGGATTCTAAAGGCGATCCAATGTTGAAAAACACTTCCAGGTCTTTGATTTATAATTTCGTTGATGAATTGGGTGGAATTAATGTTCTAAGAAGGGATAACTGTATTGTAAATAATAATTTATTCTATGGAGAATTGTCCAACCAAACTTCAAACGGCGTAGTTGGACCAACTAAGGCTTCATCATCAAATGCTAGTATACTAATTATTAACCTTTGGTTGATTTATATCAGTCTATTTCTTAACTTTTTTTAATAACTTACATGTGGAAAAATTATGTTATATTTTATTATCTTTTTATTAACTATTTATCAAAATTATAAAAATTAATCAGCTTGATCCCAATTACCAGGTTTTGGTTGTTGTGGCATTGCTGGACCACCAGCTCTTTTTGCCACAATAATTTGATCAACACTTAAAACTGTACAGACAGCTTCTGTTGCTAAATTAATTGCATGCTGTTTACCAATTAAAGAATCATAAATACCTTCTTCTTTAACATCAATTAGAGAATCATTAATATTATCAGATTCAATGTTGATACCAAATTTTAAACTTTCACTATCACTTTCATCGTGAGATGCATAAAGTCTCGGTAAAACTTCAGATGGATCTAAACCTGAAGTTTCACATAATAGTCTTGGTAAAAATTCAAAAGCTTCAGCAAATTTTTTAATACCAAGTTGTAATAAACCAGGGGTTTTTTCACCATAATTTGTAATTCTTTTAACTAATTCAGATTCAACTGAACCAGCACCCGGTAATAATCTTGGGTCTTTTAGGACCGATTTAATTGATGCAACACCATCATCAATTGCTCTTTCAATATCATCCAAGTTATTTTGTGTAGCACCTCTGATAACGATTGTTGATGTTAAAGAACTTTCATCATTCTGTCTAAAAATTGTAACTCTATCTGCACCGATCTCTTTTGATTCGACTATATCAACAACGCCCATTTCTTCAGGCATTGGTGCACCTAGTCTAGCTAGTGGCGTTGCACCACAAACACGACATATACGTCTTAAATCAAATTTTGATGGCACTTTTAAAACTAATAAGCCATATCTATCTAAATAATGCAATGCCAATTCACCAACACCTTGACCTGCAACAACGACCCTAACACCAGAATCATGAATTTCTTTCACGACTTTATCTAATTCATCTTCTTCTCCTTTACTGAAATCCATCATTTCTTCTGCATTGTGTAATAAAACTGTACCTTTGGTTTCCGTTGTTGAAATATCAACTGGACAATTGAAAACAACCACTTTTGAAGTTTCTGATATTTTTTTTAATAATGATTCAGGTTCTCTTGGAAAAACCATACCCTTTAGAACGAAAGATGCTTGCATTGATGCTCCCATAATTTTAACAACACGAATTGAATCAACATTAAATGAAGAAGGATTTGATTTTGGAATAACTTGTTGGACTGCAGTAGCAACCAAATCTGAAATAATGTCTTCTTGACCATATTGCTTCGACATAATAACTGGTTTAATAATCTTCAATAGTTCTTCTTTATTTTGAAAGTTTTCAATTTTATTAATGATTAATTTATCTAGTTCTTCCAAAGTAAATTTATTTGCCATTTTATATCCTTGAATAATTTCAG
Organism: Kregervanrija fluxuum; assembly: GCA_003707275.3. Classification (NCBI taxonomy): domain Eukaryota; kingdom Fungi; phylum Ascomycota; class Pichiomycetes; order Pichiales; family Pichiaceae; genus Kregervanrija; species Kregervanrija fluxuum. Next base: position 124,961 of record PPNM03000015.1, read on the forward strand.
TAGGCGTTAAGCCTAATACAACCAACTTTTCAGCCAAATGAAGTAATTCACCAGCTAAAACTAAAACATAATTTGTGTTGTCACCCATTTCTTCTTCTTGTTGTTTGGAATACATAACTAAAATTTTAACCGCTGGATGAATAATCTCGAGTTCTTTAATCATAGTTGCTGCATCATTGGTAATGAAGATCTTACCAAGTTGGTTAACAATAATTTTATTCTTTCCACATGGACCAATTGATGTGGAAATCATTGAAGACATCTCACGACATGCTTGGATATTTCTATTAATTGCACCGTCTGTGTTGGAATGTAATTGATATCCTTGTTTAAATAAGGACATATTGGGATTACCAGGTAATCTCAAAGACATTGTATATATATTTTATGTATGAATTATACTTATTACTTTATAAATGATAATTATTGGTAATGAAAAAAAATAAAATTCATTAAAAAAATTAATACGTCCATAAAAAATCGCCATCAAATTTTGAAAATTTAAATCTGCACGAATGTTTTTGTGACAGCAAACTGGTTGTTCGTTTTAAATTAATAATACTGGAATCTGTGAAAGCCAGAATGTCTAATTATAAGTCGATTAAGCAGGAAATATTACATGCTTCAAATACGAATAATGACAAAATAGCTGTCAATTCCATTGATTCTAAAGATTACAATCCAATGTCGGACATCCTGGAGATGTTTCAAGATTCAAATGGATTGGGAGAATTAGAATTACTTTTAAGTTATACAAATGCGTACAAATTAGAATTAGAAGATGAAATAAACCAGAAGAGAAAGAAATATAAAGAATTGTTGAACGATAAGGATGATCAATCGAACCAACTGAATCTTTTGGATGATGACGTTGATTTATTATTAAATAGTTTTGAATCAATGAAAGAATTAGCTGAAATTACTGGAGATACAATTAACGGCATGACCGCAAACATTAAAAAACTTGATAGTTGTAAAAAAAATTTAACTTTATCAATGGCAACATTACAAAAATTACAAATGTTAGTCACCGCCTATGAAGAATTAGAAAAGAAAGTTGAGAATGAGACAGAAGTTAAGAATTACGAAAGCATTAAACAATTATTAGGTGCAGTCTTAGAACTAATGGAATTTTTCCAGACATATAAAAGTATTGATGAAATCAATACGTTAAATAAGATGATTTCATCAATGAAGAATAAATTAATTGATGATATTTTTAATGACTTTGAAAAAGAAAGAGCTGGGAAATTAGTTAATGATCAACTAATTGAAGCATGCAATATATTAAGTATGCTGGGTGAAGCATATAAGGAAAAATTAACAAATTGGTACATTAATACAATTTTAAAAGATATAACACAAATTTTTAAAAGTACAGAAGAAGCGGGATCATTAGAAAATTTAAAGAGGAGGTACATTTACTTTCAAAATATATTAGCAAATTTTGAGTCGAAACATCTAAAGGTATTTCCCAAAAATTGGGGCATGGTTTTAAAATTAACCGAATCCTTTTGTCACTATACTAGAAACGATTTAAAAGAAGTCACCTCCAAAGAGACAAGATTAAATGGTGATCATGTTGATGTTAATTTATTATTAAATTCGTTGTCTGAAACTTTGAATTTTGAATTATTTTTAAATAAAAAATTCAAGTATTATAAGGAGTTCGATGATAAGGACAATACTGATAATGATATTAAGAATAGTGATCCCCATTTTGGAAAAATAGATTTTACAAAATCAATTTCTGATGTTTTTGAGCCATACCTAAATATTTGGATTGAGCATCAAGGTTCAATAATTGAAAACAAATTTACAGAATTTTTAAATCCAACAAACATGTTTAAAAAAACTGGTATTGAAGATGAAAATGGTAATACGAATTCTGAAGAGTCAATTAACGTTTTAGAATCAGCAGCTGATTTGTTTAGGTTATACAGGCAACTACTTTTACAATTATCAAAACTATCAAATGGTAAATCATTAATTAAATTATCAAAAATTTTTGGGAAATATTTATCATTATATCAGCAAAAAGTTTTAGAAATCATGTTACCAGATAGTAAAACAATTATTTCAGCAGATTTAAAAGACCAAGAAGAAGGTATTGATATCATATGCTTAGTTTTAAATACTGCAGATTATTGTTCAATGACTGTTACACAATTGGAAGAAAAAATCAAGTCATTAATTGAACCAAAGGAATTAGGTGAGAAAGTTCAATTTGAAAACAGCAAGAATGGCTTTTTGAAATTAATTAACTATTGTATTAATTTATTATTTTATAAGTTAGAAAATGATTTGCAAATATCATGGAGAGAATTATTGAATAACAATTGGAAAGTTTTGAATGAAGTCATTGGAGAATCAAGATATGTTTCAAGTGTTAAATCGACAATTGAAGACAACTGTAAAATCATATTTAATAAATTAAGTAGAATCATATATGTTCGAAATTTTATTGATAAATTGATTGAAGTTTTGTTAAATGATTTATTAATTAATATTATCAAATTACAGCCGATCTCAGTTATAATGGCAGAGCAATTTAAACTTGACACGCAAAATTTCAAGACTTTTATAAATTCATTAACAAAACTAGCTGAAGGAGGTGAAAAAATTTTAAATTCTAATAGTTTTAAAAATAATTTAAATAATAAATTCAATCAAATTGATTCATTATTAAAAATATTAATGGTCTCAACAAAACCCATGGATACACTAATTGTTAGTTATTTCAATATAATTGGTGATTCAAATTTTAATAATTTTCTAAAAATCTTAAAATTAAAGGGTCAATTAAAGAATGAATCCAATTTAGAAAAGGATAAATTTAAATTCATGGATATGTTTAAACTTCAACTTCGAGCTTACCAAGAAGAGAACGATGATGAGAATTCAGCTTTAATTGAATCAAATCTATATATAGAAAAAATTAAATTGACACATGCTAATAACGGTCACTCACGTTCATCTTCATCATATTTACCAGCATCATTATTGTCAGCAGCGTCAGTTCCTGTGCCAATTTCACCATCAACGCAGATTCAATCAATGAAACCTGGTAATACAAATATAACTAATTTTTTTAATAATTCAAAAATTGATACGCAATCAATTTTAAACACTAGAGATAATTTTGAAAAAAATATTGCGAAGACATTTGCAGACAATAAAATGAGTTTAAATGAAAATTTTAAGAAATTTTTTAAACGTGGTATTGAATAAGCAATAAATCTTGGTGGTATTTTTTATAGAATCTAATTAACGTAATATAATAGAAGCTTTTATTTATTCAAATGCAAACATGTAACTCATATATAAAAGAATAATAGTAATAAAAATATAGATATATATATAATAAAATAATCAAAACAACCGATATCTATTTCATAGATAATTTATTAATGAATGTAAACTGAAGAAATGGACTGAAATAAAACTGTATAATGTAGAGAAAAAACTATATATATGATGACAATGACAAAAAAAATTTAACAAAATTAAAAATTGTCAGTTTAATGTTTATTGTTTGTTCTCTTATGTCTTAATTCATTCTGTTTTTTTTCAATCTCTGGATCAAAAGAAATGAATTCATCTAAACCTTTACCGGCTGGAACCATCGGTAGGACAGGAACTTTCTTTTCAACGTAAACTTCTAATAAAACAGGTCCGTCATTATATTCTAACCATTGCTTGATACCTTCCTTCATTTCTTCTTGTTTAGTGATTCTAATACCTTTAACATACATTGCTTCAGCCAGTTTAATAAAATCAGGATTTGATTGATGTGTATGTGAATATCTATTTTTATAGAATAAAGATTGCCATTGCGTCACCATACCCTGTTCTTCATTATTCAAAACACAAACTTTAATAGGCGCATTTGCTTGGACAGCTGAAGATAACTCAGTTAAAGTCATATTAAATGAAGCGTCACCATCGATATCTATAACGATCGCGTTTGGTTTTGCGATTTGGGCACCAATTGCGGATGGTAAACCATAACCCATGGTACCTAAACCACCAGAAGTAATGAAACTTCTTGGCTCAGTCCAAGTGAAATGTTGTGCAGCCCACATCTGATGTTGACCAACACCAGTTGTAACAATAACTTGTTTACCAGTTTCATGAGCTTGCTTTGAAATTTCTTTCATTAGAGTTTGAGGCTTAATTAAAGAATTTGGTGTTTCTAATTGATAAGAGTAAGGATATTTTTCTTTCCATGCATTAATTGATTTGAACCATTCAGTTCTTTCCTTAACTGGTTTCACTAATTCATTGAAAATTTCCAAATTTCTGGTAACGTCACCTTCAACCGCTTCAGTAGCTTCAACGACCTTATTAATATTTTTTGGAGATATTTCAAAATGAATAATACCACCTCTTTGCTCTTGGGCTGCCAATTTTGCAGCTGGAGCAAACTTATTAATATTACCAGTAACTCTATCGTCAAATCTAGCACCTAAGGCAATAATTAAATCAGCGTTTTGAATTGCTAAATTGGCAACTGCTGAACCATGCATACCTAACATATCTAAGGACTTTGGATCATTTTGGTCAAAAGCACCTAAACCTTGTAAAGTTGTTGTAACAGGTATACATGCCTTATCGGCTAATTCCTTTAATTTTTTTGGGCCATCAACATTATTTAAAATACCATTACCGACATAAAGGATTGGTTTTTTGGCTTTATTTAATAATTCTGCTGATCTTTCAATACAAGCCATTGTATATTGAGTTGTCGCACTTTGGCTTAGTTTTGGTAAAGTATTATTTGGAATTGTTGAAGATATTGGTATTTCACTTTTTAAAATAGCCGCCGTGACGTCTTTTGGCAAATCCACCAAAACTGGACCTGGTCTACCGGATGTTGCAATTTCAAAAGCTTCATTGATTCTTCTTGGTAATTCAGCAACGTTTTTAACCATCACATTCCATTTTGTACATGATCTTGAAATACCAACGACGTCAGCTTCTTGGAAAGCATCGGTACCAATCGCACTTGTTGGAACTTGACCTGTGAAAACAACCAATGGTATACCATCAGCTAAAGCGTCTGCTAGCGGGGTAATGACGTTTGTGGCACCAGGACCTGAAGTGACTAAAACAACACCTGGTTTACCAGATGCTCTTGCGTAACCTTCGGCCATATGACCAGCACCTTGTTCATGTCTTGGTAAAACGAAATTAAAAGATTCTGAGTTATAAATTGCATCGTAAACTGGTAAAATAGCACCACCCGGATAACCGAAAACTGTATCGACATCATGACGCTTCATCATCTCATGGAAAATTTCACCACCGGTTAAACCAATTAAAGAAGAATCCATTTCAGAGTCTGCAAACTTGGAATTCGGTGATCCCTTCTTAGTTATAGCAGAACTTGAAGAAGCTGGTGATGATTCGTTTGATTGATTGAATGCAGGAGCTGGGGATTCTCTAACGGCATTTGATGAAGAGGAACGACAACGGAGGAATGTTGTTTGTTTTGTTGTCGCTGTTGAAGATTTTAATGCTGATTGCATACATTTTGAAGAATTTATTCTTCTTCTTGCTAGATATGAAGCAGATTTAAAAGATCTGGATAACATTATGTGAAACTAGGAATTAATCTTTTAAATCTATCTGAAATTAGTGAATGAACTAGACCTAGGAAAAAAATAATATGAATAATAATAATAATAATATATAAAAGTATTCACCTATAGATCAAAACGAACAAGAGTAAAATTTTTAGAGATGATATAGGTTATTTAAGTCAGACGTCAGTCATAGATAATTTTTGAAAATCTGTCTGGGTGTGAGTAATTCAAATTTTTCATTTTTCAATTTTTGTTTTTTATTTTTCACGTTTTAATTTTTTTTCGCCTGGACGGGGCAAAATTTTTTTAATTTTTTCTAGATTTCAGGGCCGTCAACGGAGAACCGGAAATAGAAAGAAAAAACTTGCACCGCCACTCTAAGGCGTTTTACTCACGTGACTTGATGATTCACGTGACCTGTGAGAATCACGTGATATGTGTGGCTGGTACGATTTGGGAACATATATTTTATTTTTCTTATTTGTATAGAGTGTTACATGTTTCTGCACACATTTATATACACAATTATAACGAATATCAGATAATGAAAAATTGTCGTGACTTGCTTTATAAAAATACAAATACTTTGAAAGTTGGTGAATTGCATAGATACATTATAACATATACACCGGATATACAGAATGAGATCGGTAATAACTTATACTTAAAAATTAAAAATATTGAAAACGTCTTAATGACACCTGCATTATTAACAGGCCCATATATTATTTACTGTGATATTAAATCAATTGAGTACACACACAAAGAACCTTGTTTTATAACTGCTGATCAACCAGTTTTCGAACCGAACCTCATACCTGGGCAGTCGTTAATTCATAAATTGTCATTACATAAACTAAAAAATAAATATATCTGGGTTGTTGATATAGTATCACAAATTGTTTTCAGTACAACATCAGAGATAAATTTTGAAATTGTTTTAACAAGTTCGAGCGAATCATTACACTCCAAGATTTATGGATCCTTTAATGACGGTAATTATGATACACAGAAACTAAATATCCAACATTTGAATACCTTAGATTTATGGCATAAATCACCGAATTTGCAGCCATCCGTTGAAACTCCAATCCACTTGGTGATTCTGACACATGGTTTACATTCCAACTCAACTGCAGATATGTTTTATCTGAAAGAGCAGATTGAAATAATTTCAAGCAAAACTGGTGAAAACATCCTAATTAAATCGTTCACCAAGAACGTTTGTCAAACTGAACGTGGTGTGAAATATCTAGGTAGGAGGTTGGCTGAGTATATAATTAATGAAGCCACTAAAAATGTATCATTCATAAATAAAATATCATTCATTGGGCATTCGCTAGGTGGATTAATTCAAACCTTTGCTATATCTTATATAAACTTTAACTATCCAAATTTTTTTAAAAAAATTAAGCCGGAAAACTTTATTACAATGGCATCACCTTTATTAGGTATATCAAATGAAAATCCAACTTACGTCAAAATCGCATTGAAATTTGGTATTGTCGGTAAAACTGGTCAAGATTTAAATTTACAAGGCAGTAAACCGCTATTATTATTACTTCCATCTGAACCAACTAGGAAAATTTTAAAGCAATTTAAAAGAAGGACAGTCTACGCTAATGTTTTACATGATGGTATTGTGCCATTGAGGACCTCTGCATTGTTATATTTGGATTGGAAAGGCCTATCAAAAGTTTACGAGGCCGTTAAAAAGGGTGAGTTTAAGAAGTCAAATTTATATGACGACAATGAAAATGGAACTAAAAATGATATCAAGAATAATGATCAAGCAAGTGAAATTCCTGACGAAGTTAATCAGACAACAGAAGACGATAATTTTATTGATTCGATTAAAAATAAATTTCAAACTGCAATTGGATTTTGTTTACCGAACTTACAAACAAATACCGAAAAATATCAGTTTTTTCAAACAAATGATAATGAAAATGTTGATGGTAATAATAAGAAAATACTGGCGGACGAAAACCTAGTATCCATCCCGAAATCTTCAATTATTTCATCTATTAAAAGAATTTTGCTGCCACCATTACCAGATTCAAAATATTTGAATGATCCAAAAAGTAGAGAAAATGTGATTTTACATGATAAAATTTACACACCGTCAATGATACCAAAAAAACATACAACGCTGAAGAATATTGAATTTGACGTTTCCAAAAGACACAGATATTTAGAAGAAAAAATTGCTAGAAGATGGCATGCGGGAATGTGCTGGAGAAAAGTTTTGGTTAATCTAAAACCAGATGCACATAACAACATGATTGTGAGGCGTAGATTTGCAAATGCTTATGGTTGGGGTGTAGTTGATCATATGGTTGAGAATCATTTTAATGAAGATTGCATGAATGGATTGGACGCAAAAGACTGGGAATGCAATAATGAAAAGGAAACTAATTGTAAGAATACTAATTGCAACGACAATGAATTTGATGATATCGATTTAGATAAACTGGAAACAAAGAAAATAGATACTGAGTTCACTAAAGTTCTGAATAAGGAGTTTAGTAAGATGCATCACTATGATCAAATAAAACAGCAAGAAAATGATAATGATAATGATAGCGAAGATGAAAATGAAGACGATCGAGACGATTCTTGGATTAACGAAAGTGCAAGTGGGTATTATGATGGACCAACTGGAATGATAAATTCTGTTTCCGTGTCTGTCAATAATGGTGTAGATGCTTGGAGGAAAAGTGTTTTCGATACTGTTGATAGTGGAAATGGCTTAACAGCAAGAAATAATATGGAAGATAACTTACGAGAAGATTTAGAACTTAATCAGTACATATAAAATATTTAGAAAAAATAAAGTAAAAAGTACTATAAATTATTAATACTATACAGTAAATAAAAATTAAATTAAAGGCGGAGGTTCTGAAGTACTGTATGGATTTTCAATTACTTCATATCCTTCCATCGGACAAATTGTCAATAGTAATGGGCCTCTAACAACAACCAGACCTAATTTTCTGGATTCAGTTTCCTTATCTGAAAATGTTTCAACAACGTCATTTAGAACTAAATTCATTAATTGATCAAAACCTTTTAAAATACCAGTAATAGAACGTCCACCAACCAATGTGACTTCAATCTCTTTATTAAAATAGTTTTCAAGTTTTAAAATTGCATCTCTTTTTGGTCCTTCAAGTTTTTTTCTCTGCTGTGGTTGATTCTGTTGATTTTGATGGTTATGCTGATGTTGTTGATTTTGCTGATTATTTGTATGTTGCACTTGCTGTTGCTGCTTTTGTTCCGTAGCTTTTTCGGTATCCATTGTATTAGTTTTCTATAGTAAAAGTGGTAAATTATTGTAGACTTTGAAATTTTTTAGCGATTGACTTTTTTATTTTCACACAGCTCAATTTAACTTCAATTTCAAAGAAGTATTCAGTTTACTACATCCATTATGTTATTATGTTTATTACGACTGCTAGTAATTGATTTCAGTCAAATGGTTATATGTATCTGTGTTTTATTGGTTAATGGTTAATATACAAGCTAATTAATATACATTTTGATTATTAATTTTAATTCAATCGCTACTGGAACAACCTCTACATCCGCAAGTAATACACCTAACATCAGTTTCACCATTTTCAGCACCATTATTTAAACTTGCCCTTGGCACTCTGCAAATGCATGTTGTATTGTTGTTTGTTTCTGTAACTTGAATACATTTTAAACAACATAGGTGTTCATAACCTTGCTTTTTCCATTTGGCAATTAATTCTTTATCAGCAAATTTATTCTTAATTAACCAATCATATAAAGGTTTTGAGATTAGTTTTTTCTTATAATATAAGTCATAGATGTATTTCGACCTTTGATGATATAACTTTGTAATTTCCCACGTTGATTCATGTTTTGGTCTATTCAACTGTAATGGTTTTGATTCTGCTTCTTGTAATTTGGCTGAAAATTTTAATAGCGTTGGTTTGATTTTATCATAACCTTCGGGTGGCTGTTTTTTAAATTTACTTGGTGTCACCTTCGGCATTGTCTGGTAGTAAAACAGAAGATATTTGTATATAATGAAAAGAAAAAAAAAGATGGAAATTTAAGGAAAATATTTTTTTATTTTTTTCTTATGTATTTTTTTTTATCTTTATTATTTTCCTTGTTTTCCTTATCCTCAATTAACTTTTACTTTTTTTTGGATTAACTTCAATAAGTTCAATTAATAATGGATATCAATGTTTATATTACATCAGATTTAATAAGCAGTGAGCGAAGAATAAATCCAAATTGGACATTACAAGAGTTTAAAAGTAAGTTAGAGAGAATTACAGGTATTGAGCCAAATGATCAAAGATTATGGTATTACAATACACCAGACTTATCGAGTCGTAGAGAAATCGAAATTGGCACTGAAACTAAAATTAATACTATTGGTATTGAAAGCATGAGCCGTATTCATGTCGAAAACACTAATAAAGATAGTGAATTAAATCAGCTTCTGCAAGATAATAATGATGATGGTGAAGATAATCATTATACCATTGATGAAAAAAAGTACGATGAACTAAATAAATCAGTCAAAAAATGGAAAATTGAAAATCAGTTAGGTAAATATGATCCGAGTTTTTTGGACAAAAAGCAACAAGATATACTGAATAATAAGAAGAGAAGCGCAGGCTTTAAAATAGGTGATAGATGTAAAATTAATGATGCAATACAAAGACTAGGTACTGTTGCCTACATTGGACCTATTGAAGAAATAGATGGTGGTGAAGGTGTTTGGGTTGGAGTCAAACTTGACGAGCCACTGGGAAAAAATGATGGTAGTATAAAAGGCAAGCAGTATTTTAGTTGTAGCAGTAAGTACGGATCATTTGTGAAACCAATTTCGGTAGAAATTGGTGATTTTAAGGAAGATGATGATGGTTTGTGTGATGACGAAGAGCTTTGAACTCTGAAGTTTGAAAATCTAACGCGATCAGAAAATGGAAAAATTCGAATTTTTTTTTGTTGAAATTTGTTTGAATTTAATTGTCCGTTTGTTTGTATCATTTCTTTATCTGTTTAACTACTTGTCTGTTTCATCCAACTCTTAAGATTATCATGAGTATCATTGACAAAATATACAACAACGTATTTGCCGATTTTAATGTCTACCATTTGTTAAGACTGGTTATTATTATCGGTGGTTATGCCATTCTTAGACAAAGGGCGACAGAATGGTTAAAACAAAGACAACTGAAGAGCCAATTAGAACACGATGAAAGATTGAAAGCAGAAAGCTTAATTCAAAAACCTGGCGAAGCAGAAGAGGCTGATGATTATGATGATACAATAAAACAATCAGAAAAAGCTTGGGGCTGGGGTAAAGCAACTAGAAGAAAGGTGAAGAAACAACAAGAGATATTTGAAAAGGAAATTGAAAAAGCTGCAGTTGAAGCTCAAAAGAAACTTAATAGTAGTTATGATAGTGATGATGAAATCAACGAATTATTGGAAGATTAGTAATAAATAATTAATTAACTAATATAATCTGTACTTAATAATTTAAAAGTGTATTTAATATGATATGTTTACTAATAGTGATAAGGAACATAAGCTTTTCATTCAGAAAATAAATAACTGTAATTGATGAACATGTTTGTTTTATTTTTTTGAAAAATTTCGTTATATACTTAGACGTATAGCAAGCGCCGTAGTGTGTTTAAGTTATTTTCTGGTTTATACATTTGGCTTCTACAAACTGTTTATTGTTTTATTTAATATTGCAGAATAAAAAATAACCGATACAGACTATTCCATATTCTCCATTCAACATAAATACCAAATATATAAGCACCGTAGGGATACTCGAATGTAAGCATATGTTGAAATTCAACATAACATAGTGCTCAGTGACTAATTCAGTGATTTAACTCACTGAATTTCTATATCCTTACCAAGAAAAAAGTTGTTATTGAACAATATTTACATTAGTTGTTTTACATTATTACAATAAACAAATACACGGAAAGCTTAATTATCAATTATATTTCCTAAAACGGCAATTTGTCAATAAAAAAAGCTTTTTTTTATTGTTGCGATGGCTGGTTTCTAACTTTTTTGGTTTTGATCATTCGAATGATTTCTTAAGATCAGACTAAGTAAGTTTAACGTGACTATAGCTACACATTTTCTCATTAGTCATTAACCTTCTGAAGTTAAAATATATTTAGAATTGACTAAAATTCAGAAAGGTAGATGACAGTTTTCACAACATCAATGATGTCAAGTACGACAACAACCAATCTCAAGAATAGAGGAAATTCACTGGTTGTTGTCGTTTCTAAAGCTCAGGAATTGAGAAATGTCTGTAAATTAGACAAGCAGTCACCATTCGTTACAATTAGATTACAAGATCAGGAGGAATCCACAAAGGTAATTTCAAGAGGTGGCCAAACACCAAAATTTAACGACGAATTGTGGTTTAATCTTGATGGAGTGGAGGACAGAACATTACATATTTCCATCTATCATCAAAAAAAAAAAGATACAGAGTTGGTTTGTTTTAATGATTTAGATTTCACTCCTGCATTAAGAAGAAATCAGAATGAAGGTTATGATGGTTGGTTTGATTTGAAATTCGGGGGTAAATTTGCAGGAAGAATATATCTTGAAATGACGTACTATCCAAAAGAAGGTGTTGTACCTGTTGAAACTGAAAATGTTGGCAGATCCGAAAGAATGATGAAACAAAGTATTATAAATGAGAGTAAATTGTACAATAAAAATGTCATGGATTTGCCTGATTTGAATGACAGCACTAAAAGTAAACATATTTTTATGAATGACGATGATCATTATAAGCATTATGATGACAGCGATAATGATGGAGATATAGAACAGTATGAACAAGAACATAAAAAAGTTGAAAATGAAATAAGAGATAAAGATCATCAAAATATTCATTCCAAAAATAATGGATGGATGTCATTTTTAGATAACAAAGTTAAATTACCAACTTTTTTGAACAATCCATTTAGTAATTCAACAAATTGTAATGAAAATAATATAAAGTTTGGTAAAAAGGAAAAAACAAGTGAAATTAGAAGAAAACTTGAAAACCCACAGTTAGTAGGAGAGACTCCAAAGAACTTATTTATAGGATCGAGTGATGAAGAAGAAGTCGAAGATGAAAATAAAGATATATATAAGAGCCAAAATCAGACTGGGAATATTGGAGCAATCTTAAGAGAAAGTATTACATCTAGACAAGAAAGAGTCTTAAACGAAAAGACACCTCTTAGACCTTCAGAATTTCAGCAAACTTTTGTTGATTCCGATAGTGATGATGACGATAAAGAAGTAAATTATTCTTATAATAGAAGTGGTAATAATTTATTTGATGATGATTCTGATGATGAAAGTTTAAAAATGGGCCAATCTGTTGATTTCCGTACTTCTACAAATTCACAAAAACGACCATTTTCTGTGTCAACATTATCGGTAAATGAAGAAATAGCTGAAGATGAAATGAGAAAGAGCTTTAAGAACAGACCACTGCCACAAATGCCAAAAAATAGACCTTCTAGAAAACCTAGAAGAACGGTTACTCCTATTATACCGATGATAGATTCTGATGATGATATTCATGGTAATATTGATAACGATAATGAAACTGAGATACCGCCACCACCACCAAAACATGTTATACCCACGTTTGGTTCACTGTTTGACAGTGTCAGTAAAGAAATGTCTGAAAGTATTGGCTCATTTAAATTACAAACTGGTGGTGAACTTCCCAAAACTGCTCCAACGCCAAGTGATAATCCACCAATGAGTTGGAGAGAAAGAAGGAGACTAAATAAATGATGTAGTTTTACTACTATTGTTATTATTATTAATTTATAGATATATTTAAATTAATCAGGTTATCAGAATGCAGCTTCATCATCACCACCATCTTCGATCTCATCAAATTCGTCACCATCATCAAAATATTTTTCAGCATTATAGTCATCGTCTTCACTATCTTCAAATTCATCGTCTTCGTCTTCTTCAATTATTTCTTCTTCAACTTCCTCTTCGTTACCATCAACATCATTTATTCTTTGCAATAAATCTTTTTGCTTTTCTTCTTCACTTAGCTTAATTAATTTTTCCATATCTTTTTCATCACCTTTACTATAATGACTCAAATTTAATGAACGCTTACCCTTTTTAGTGATCATTGCAGAATGTAATTCTTCAGGGAAAAACTTCAAAATAAATGGATGATCATCAATTGATCTACCAATTTTAATCTTCTTTCTAAATTTATCAGAATATCGTTTAATTCCATCATTGACACCACCTTCGAGATACGTTATATTGTTATTGTTTTTACCGTTGTTATTGTTGCTATTATAACTATTATTATCTGTACTTATACTTTGTAAATTTCCTGTGTAAAAAGAATTATTTTTCATTAATTCTGTTAAATTTAGAAATTGGCTTGCAGCGTCAATTTCAAGTTTTGTTGGTTTGCCATTTATAGGTAAAGGATATTGTAACTGTTCACCTTGTGTTGTTTGTGCAATATCTGCATAATCCAGACCAAATGGAAGTAAAACCCTAGGACCTGACCTGTCTCTAAAACTCATTATTATTTTACTAATTAAATGAAAAAAAGAATATTTTAAACAAGTTTAACGAAATCAAAAAAAAAATTAGCGATGATAATATTTTTTTTTTTATGAAATTTCTTTGCATAATATTGCAAAATTATATAGATGTAATAATACAGTAACAATATAATAAAGAGTTTTTATTTACTCTATAGAAATAGTGTAGCATAATTCATAAATAAACCTAAAACTTAAAGTGAACCGGTCGAAAATAATTTGAAATAAGACAAAATAAAATAAAATAACGTTAAGTTATATAGAACGCAGAACAAAAATGAAAATAACAAATATATAATTCTATAATGCGAATGCTAAAGTACCCAATAAAATGGATAGATAATTCAACCAACTTGCGTTAATTTGATTACCTTCATTATGAGAACTTGAACTAATTGAAGAAACAGAAACAGAACTTGAAGAAGATTGCGATTCGGCAGTTGCAGTTGAATCAGCAGACGAAGATGAAGATGAAGATTCGGCATTGCCGTGTTTATCAACTTTAACTGATGATGCATTGAACAAACCTGTGTCGGTGAAAGAATCTGGATAAACACCATTGTCATTAACGTAAGTTTCACCATCCCAACAATAGGTATCAAAACATTCCTTACATTTGTCACCGATTTCAACACCTAATCTTTCCTTTGATCTCTGTAAAATTGCACATGCAATACAGACTCTGTAATCAGAATCAAGTGTCAAATTTTTTCTCGTCGTAACTTCAAAACCATTTTGAATCATACCTAATTTTTCGTCATCGTCATATGACATTTTAAAAGTCGAAGTATTTGAAGCAAATGAAAATGGTCTGTTTGCGTTAAAAATAATTAATGGTGGAACATAATCAGTGTCTGCTTCATCCATTAAATGGGTTAAATTTGAAGCGTAGCAACCAAAAAATGTTGGCTTAGCAGTTAAATTGTAATGTAAGAAAGTATCAACGCCTGGAACGTAAGGGAATGAAACGTTGTTACTTGCACCGGTAAATTGTCTTTGATAAGTATAAACTAGAGATGAAGCGTTTGGCCAGTTTAAGTCGGTGTCAGCAGAATTGTCATATGCAAAAATAACATCGACTTCTCTGTCCTTTTGAAGTAAAGGATATAGTGGAACATTTTGATTATCTTCACCACCATCGACTAAGAATAATGTATCATTGTCTTTAATTGAAGATGATGTACCATATGGAGATTTATAAAATGGATTTGGATACCATGGTGCAATATCATTTTCATCCTGACTTAAATCCTCCAACAGCGCATGAACAACTTTATAAACTGCATCATCAAGTCCTGTAGTATTTAATTGCAATAGGAATTGATTAAATAGTGTTGAAGAAGAACCGAACACAAAACCTGTATTATCTAAACCTGCCCAACATGATCCGTTACCTGAAGGTTTACCAGCATCCAGTGGTGTACCAGTATATTTTAAATCAACAAAACTGTTTAAATATGGATCCCATGAACCCATTTCGAACGGATTGAATTCAAAAACCGTTGAATTTGCATCAATAATGTAAGTACCTGGTTTTCTACCATCTGAAATAACCAATGGGAAAGGCATCGAGTGATTTTGGAAAACTGGGAAATTTCTAATTGAAGTAAAAGTCATTGAAGCACCAAAATCATCTAAACCAGGGAAAAATTGATGAGACAATGCTCTACCCCAAGGATCAGTTAGGGAAACATTAAAACCTGCATCTCTTTTGTCATCAACTTGATCAACTATATCATTCCAATAACTACCACTTTTAAGAATGTTAATTCCATAAGGGTCCAAAATGTTATGCTCAAAGTCCCAAATTGCTCCGTCTTGACCAGTTTGATCAATAATCTCTTGAATTGATGTCCAATTATTATACGCTAAAGATGACAAAAACCATGAACCACCTGATAAACCTGCAATATATGATGTTGCTTCTAATAATGGTAACCCATGTTCTGCTGTACCAACTGTTCTATTATCCAAACCAGAAATTTCTCCAGCGGCACATAATAATGCTCTGTAACCACCACCTGAAAATGCCAATGCAATTCTTGGAATTTGAGCGGACTTGTTATAGAAGATTCTATCCATAAATTCTTCGGTATCAAAATCGGGGTAGTCGGTTTCTTCTAAAAATAATCTCAAACTGTCGAAAGTAATATTATCTCTTTTATTCATCCATGCCAGTTCCGAATCTGAAATAGAGTTTGCTTCTCTAACAAATCCACTGTATGAATCCGTATTGAACTCATCTTCATCTATATAACTTGGACAATCAACAATACCTGGAGCGTAGGAATCAGTGGGTGACCAAGCTGTCACAGAACTAGCCAATGCTAATAAAATTGAAAAATATAGCATTTGTTATTCCAATATATTGAATTTAAAGGGAACTGGGTAAAGTAAAAAACAATAAAGTAAAGTTTAAGAGCAACCTTGTGACTTAAAAAACAATCAGGGCAGAAAAGAAGAAAGAAAAATCTAAGTATATATTGTGTTCTGACTATTGTTGTTTACGTAAGTGATCATTCACGCTAAAAGCCTCGGACGGACAGATCGGGTACGCAAATTTCAGATGATGTAACATGAATACTGCGATTATCATTAATATTATAAGTGCCATGAACATTATATATAGAAGCTAGCTACAGGATCTACTAGCTAGTATGCTTTGTAAATATATATTCCAAATGATATACCAGGCAGAGAAGCAACGGTTTTTCTAAAGGCTAGAGCTGTAAATTTGCTTGTGATCTACGTTTAACTATTTCGCAGGTGGGTATTGTTGGTAATGGTATTAGCGGAAGTATGGATTGGCACCTGTTGTCACTCGTTAGATGAATACTAGAAGAGATTCGTTTATTATCATTCTCATAAGTTGGCAAGCGCAACCATAGTACAAGTATCGTTCTCTTTATAGGTATGCCGTTACATGTTTAACTGCAACTTTTATATCCGAACCTATGATTATTAGAAAGTGGGCCTTTCAATTAGGCGATGATTAATCAAATAATACGGGGCGACCTTTGTTGGAATTGACGTGTATTTAATTTGAGAGCCTTTGGTTTGCAGTTAGTCTTGTACCTGCTTCACCGGGTTTCATGGCTTTTCAAACCCTTTGATTAAACTCGGGATGGACGCAAGCATTCCTTGGAAGAATCATTCACTTTTCAATTATTGTTACTGCTATACTTAGTTGATATTGTCTTTGTCTTTCATTTTTAAAATCAAATTGATGGAAGATATGACCATGATATCTACAATAGTTTTTTTTCATAGTTAAGGAATTTTCATTTTCATTAAAATGACAATTTTTCCAAAGAATTTCGAATGTCATACTTGAAAGTTAAAGAAAAAAAAATAAAGCTTCAGTAGAACAAAAATAATGGTATATCTAGGGCGTATGTTTCGAGATGAAATTAGTGAAGAAATAAAGTGTTGATAAAGTTAATACAATTAGTGCTGCCACCCTAGTGCTGATATTTTGTGGTTATTGTCAACTAGTTTGTTTCATATGCTTTTTCATCCTCATTAACAAGCTTATATTATCACGAATATAAAAATATAACTGGTGTGGAATATAATAAGCGGCAGGTAATAAAAAACTGAAACTTGTTATGATCCTAGAGGTTACTTCTAGTATTTCGATAATGTCTTTGGTTTTGCTGGCAGCATATTTACTATTACCAGATTTTTAAACTATAACAATCAGTACTTATGGATGCATAAATGATGGCATATGTTGGCATTTTAGGTAAACATTTGATAGTTGATATCTGCACACATGACCGGATTATCATGGTACTTATTGCCATCTACGTTTAAATAATATGTCCCTCGTAAAGGCTAAAATTACGTATGTTTGACCCATTTACAAAGATATCACTGGCAGCATGGTACATTTAGGTTACTCTATAGAATATAGAAGTAATTTTGTAGACGTATTTCTTTTGAAGACCCTAGGCAGATATGATAGCTATTTCGTTTGAGAGATTTTAGAAACCGTTGTATTTAACTTCGGCTTTTTTATAATCGTTCATTTGCTTTTTATGTCACCTATGATTACTTGCATATCCATCTTTTATAGTTTATTATTTTTTTGTTTTTCTTTCTACAATTGGCTTGTCGTCCGAATAAGTGACCATAAGTTGGAATTTAAACATGAACCTTCAATCTTCCAATTATTTTTTGTATTTTCAGGCTTGCTTTCTTTTGAAAAAAAGATCATATATCAGACTTAGTGCAATCTAGCGACAGTTCATTAGACTGTAGTCACAAGAGTGTTTAATCAGAGGATAATACTTAAGGGGGAACTTTGTTTTTTAAAACTAGATGGAATCCACAAATAGGTAAAATAAAGCTCCTGTAAGGGGCCAACCTGTAGTAATAGGTGAAAAATGTTATACTACGAATGTCGTTTTAAAGCAGTAATTTGTATTTCGACCATCCCAAAGGTGGCCTATCATCGAAAAGTAAACTATCCTTTGATAAAAAATCTAAATGAGTTTTGTTATCTGGGAATCAACTAAAGCAGTTATTACTACGTTTGTACTATTTCAAGGCAATGGTTAAGAAACTGAACTTAATCCAATAAAAGTAAAATAAATTGCAAAAATTAATTAGGAGACATTCTATATACAAGCTATTTACAGGTCTACCCAATATGTTTTGTAAATCTATATTCCAAATTATACACCAGACAAACAAACAATCGTTTATGAAATAAAGTAATCCAATAAAAATAAAATAAATCGTAAACTAATATATGAGTACAACTGAATATACTCTCTATTCTTCAACTTCTATTCACTAAGCCTTCTTTTTCTTGAATAGTAATCTGCTTCTACCGTTCTTCTTGGCGTTTGAGCTTCTCTTTTCGAATAAGTTTTCTATTTTACCAGCGTTGCTGCCTTTGTAGTTATCTTCTAATTCCTTTAACCTTTTTTCAACTTCAGGGTTCTTATCAAAAATGTACCTCGAAATTTGAATATGGGGACCAACCATGTCATCAATCTTCTTATTGTTCTTGGCAGCAAAACTATTTTCCTTAAGTTCCATTTCATCTTCTAAGTAAGATAATTCCTCTTCAAGGTCAAAATAGACAACTGTCGAAGATGTCTTTCTCTTTTTAGGAACAGGTGAAATTGGTAATATCAGTGGTTTATAGCCTTGAAATAAATTATCTAGTAAAATATCCTTTGGTTCAAAGTTAATAGTACTTGGAACTTTGGATACTGTATTGAAACCTTTTTTAAGCTTAAGTTTAGATGCCATTTGATTCTTTAGTTGATGCTGTTGCTTTTGTTGTGATAGCTTTTTCTGCTGTTGTTGCTGCTGTAATTCCTGTTCCTTCGTCTTCTTTGATGGTATCTTAGTCTGCTCTTGTAATAGTGTTAATTTCTTTTTTGTGGCCGTACTTTGAGCAGAAGACCCTGAAGAACTTGACTGAAATCTAACAAAACTTCTAGATAAGTATTTTAAGTTCAGTTGCTTGTGTATCATCATCTTATATATGAGAAAAAAGTTATTGATATCGGTATTTGGTATACAAAAACAATTGATTGATAAGAAACTGAGAAGGCAAAACACAGTTCTAATTTAATTTCTCGTTTACTGGGGGAAAATTTGATTAGTTTCGATTTTTTAACC
Organism: Kregervanrija fluxuum; assembly: GCA_003707275.3. Lineage (NCBI taxonomy): Eukaryota > Fungi > Ascomycota > Pichiomycetes > Pichiales > Pichiaceae > Kregervanrija > Kregervanrija fluxuum. The sequence goes on from PPNM03000015.1 coordinate 144,816, forward strand.
GGGTAATAAACAATGTCTTTTCTCAGGGGGTACTGAAATATTATCTTCATGAATATTTATATGTAAAGGTCGGTTTGGTGTACAATTCATTATATTGTCTAATTTATCATGTTTCAAGGACTATTATGGAATATATTACTTTCTTGCTTTGTTTTTCAACAATGTATAGCATTGGATAATAAAAATACCATTAATGTTTCATTAAGTGCAAATTGGAATAAAACTCCGTTCAAGTTAAATGTAATTGAATCAGCTTGTTCTGAAAATGAAGCAGTTTATGAAAAATTAGTTTTAAAATTATTAAATATTGAAATTGATGATGACACCGAATATAACTTTAAAGATCAAAGTGATGAAATTTCAGATTCTGAATTTTATAATTATGCAATTGAATTATTCAAAGATGACGATATTAGAAAATCCTTAGTTGATATTAAACTTTCAAATAAGCTATATTCGCCAAGAATTCAATCACAATATCAATATTATAATAACACAATTAGACCCACAAATAAATGTTCCCAAGATGTCCTATTTATTGAAAACGATAATGTCTATTGTAAACATGATGATGTATTTGCATTAAAATCAATCAATGATCCAATGGTAATTAACGATATTAAATTGCCTTTTGATAGAATTATTGGTTCTTCATTTACAAATAAATTTTATATTGTTTACGGTGATTATAAAAACAAAGATTTTCAGTTAATGTTTTTTAATTTATATCAATTTGCAAAATCCGGAAAATTTAATTTAATATGGAGATACGTTCCAGATTATAATATTAATGAATCAGAAATTTTAACTGGTTATGGTGTTGAACTTAATTTGAAACGTACAGATTATATTGCTATTGATGATAGAGGTTTCAGTGAAGAACAACAAAAAAAACTAATTTTTAATAGTGATGTCAATGATGATGTGAAAACCGGCGTTAATGAAGTTGAGAACGACTCAGCTTTACAATTTTGGGAGGATTATTATTATCCTGACATAAAGAAAATTAGTAAAAATGATTTGAAAGGTTTAGGTTTGAAATACACTGATTTTATTTTAAATTTTGGTAACTCAGCTAATGATAAGTTTTCAAGCCTATTAAAAACATTATCAGAATTTCCCAAATTTGCCCACAAAATATTAAACAGGAATTACAATGAAGAAATTTTGAAAAAAATTTCCATTGATTCAATTGATTCAATGAAAAATGAAATCCCAAACGGCCTTTATATTAATGATGCACTAATTCCAGAAATAAAAGTTGATCTATTTGAAATTTTGAAAACAATTAAACGTGAGCTAAATTTTGTTAAATTGTTTGAGAAATTAGATTTTGACATTGAAACAACCAAGAAAATAATTTCAAAATTTGCATCGGATGTGTATCAATATATCAAAGATCCAAGTAGAAGATATAATTATTCAGCATATAGCGATGTTATAATTTATTTAAATGATCTTGAAAACGATATTCAATATGATAATTTAATCCCAACTCGTGAAGCATATTCTACTGAACCAACTCAGGGCCAATTACCACCTGCAGCTGAAAATATCTTTGAATTAATTTTTGTAATTGATATTACTGATCCACTTCAGTTACATTATACGTTAGAATTAATTTCAGGTACTTTAGAATCTAAACTACCAACTAGAATTGGTATTGTTCCTTTAACAAAATCTGGTAAATATTCTGATCGTGCATGTGATCAATTTTATTCAGCTTTTAAGGAAGGTGGTGCAAATAATGCATTTCACTATTTGCAGCTTTTGAATAGATTTGTTTCATCCAAAGAAAAGTTATCTTTGATGTCGTTTAGAGCGCTGGATTTTGAATATTTATCTGCTAATGATAAATCAGATATTTTCAATAAAAATGGTCAGTTTTTAGAAGATTTTCAACTTAATCCCCTAAAACCCGTTATTATTTCGAACGGTATTTTCTATCCTTTTGAAGAGTTAAATTTTGCAATCCAGCAAATTTCTTATGATATGCTTTATTTGTACTCTTCATTCCAATCAGGTTTGATTCCGGAAAACATTAATTTTAAAGATTTTTTAAGAAGAGAATCAATTTCTTCAAGATTACCAAAAATTATACCTGACGAAATTGTTGATATCAGGGAATCTTTCATTGAATTGCCAGATATGAAAGATTATCAGCAATGGAATAAATTAAATAATTTGAATATTTTTTCAGAATTATCTGAAAATGATGACCAACCATTTATAACATTTAATTTATTTGGTTCATTCTTAAATGATAAATTTATTACACAACTTATTGAAGCATTGAAATTTTTACAAACCGTTAAAAATGTCAGATTAGTTATTATTGACATTTCATCGACTGCTGAATTCAATAATTTCAAGGATCTACCTGATATTGAATCACGTATTAATTATTTAACTAAATTAAAATATGCCAAGAAAGCAAATGTAGATAATTCATTTTCAATCAGATTGTTTTTAAACAGATTATTTAAATTAGATGATAATGGAAATGATTTGATTACTTTGGTTATAAATGGTAGAAAAATTAATATATCAAGAAATTTAATTTTAGACAGGCAATTTAAAACAGTATATGATTTTGAAAATTCATTACGTTTTAAAACAATTAATAGGATAATAGATTTTAGAAATAAAAACAATAATTTGTCCAATAATTTATCCGATAAATTTTCAAATAATTTTGAATATTTTGAATATATTTCATGGTTAATAAGTATAACCTATTTCCATAAAGATACAGAATATTTTTTAAGTAATTCTGTTCCAAGAATGGATATTTCAAAATTGCCAAAATCTTTAACAATTAATTCAGATAAAGGAGATTCAGCTAAATATATTGATATTGCATTAATTATTGATCCAATCAGTGAGGAAGCTCAAAAATTAATTTCATTCCTGCCAATCATAAATAACTTATCATTTGTTAATTTATCAATAGTTTTACGTCCAAAAACTGAATTAAATGATGAGTTGCCAATTAAAAGATTTTATAAAGGAAATTATTTGATTGATCCTTTAACTAATAAAACAAACATAGTTTTTGAGAATGTGCCTGAAAAAACCTTGTTCAATATTGGAATTGATGATCCACAACGTTGGCTAGTTACAACCAAATCGGCAAATACAGATTTAGATAACATTAAGTTAGATTTAATTGAAGATCAAAAAGTGGAAAGTACTTTTGAATTGAAAAACATTCTAATTGAAGGTTATGCATTTGAATTTAATAATAATGACCTACCACCTGTTGGTGTACCAATGGAATTGCGTAGTAAAGATAATCTAGAAACTATGTCCGACACAAATATTATGGCAAATTTTGGTTATTTACAGCTAAAATCAAACCCAGGGTTATGGAATTTAAAAATTAAAGAAAATACAAGAGGTTCGGAGATTTTTGAAATGATTAATTACAATAATGAAATTTGTATAATGAATTTAGATGGATTGGTTATTCGTCCAGCTTTCAAAAGAAGAAGTGGTATGCAACATAAAGAATTGATTGATATGGACGACAGTATGGAAGATGAAACTGACGTTAATAATAATAATAATTTTGGATGGTTTGAATCTTTGAAAGAATTACTACATATCAATACAATCAAAAAGCCACAATCGGATATTAACATTTTTACAGTTGCAAGTGGACATTTATATGAAAGATTTTTAGGTATAATGACGGCATCGGTTATGAAAAACACGGAACATAGTGTGAAGTTCTGGTTTATTGAGAATTACATGTCACCTGATTTAAAAGAAAATCTTCCAAAATTAGCAGAAAAATATTCATTTAAATATGAATTAATTATGTATAAGTGGCCATTATGGTTGAGAAAGCAGAGAGAAAGACAAAGAACAATTTGGGCATATAAGATTTTGTTTTTAGATGTTTTATTTCCACAAGATCTGGATAAGGTTATTTTCGTTGACGCAGATCAAATTATTAGAACTGATTTATTTGAGTTAATGGAATTAGACTTACATGGTGCAGCATATGGATATACACCAATGTGTGATTCGAGAGTTGAGATGGAAGGCTTTAGATTTTGGAAACAGGGATATTGGAAGAATTTATTAGGTGATAAATTTAACTATCATATTAGTGCGTTATATGTCATAGATCTAATTAAATTTAGAAAAATTGCAGCTGGTGATAGATTAAGACATCATTATCAACAATTATCTGTCGATCCAAATTCATTAAGTAATTTGGATCAAGATTTACCAAATAATTTACAACACGTTATTAAGATTCATTCTTTACCTCAAGAATGGTTATGGTGTGAAACGTGGTGTAGTGATGAAAGCTTAAGTAGAGCTAAAACCATTGATCTTTGTAATAACCCGTTAACTAAAGAACCTAAGTTACAGAGGGCAAGAAGACAGATCCCCGAATGGGTTGAATTAGATGAAGAAGTTGCCGCTTGCATTAACAATAAAACAATTGAAATAGATTTAAAACATGATGAGTTATAGATGGATATAATTATGTTATTATTAATAGTATTGTTACTAAGATTTATTATTTTATTATTATTATCATTATATATCATTGTTGTTATCATGACTATAGTTATTATCATTATTTTTATCATTATTATTATTATAGTATTATAGAATAGAAAACTTATTTGATTATGTAATCAACTGCGCATTAAAATGTTGGCGTACTGAGGAAAAAATGGCTTTCATTACGAAGATAGTTAGTTATACTTGCAATTAAATTTCCACAAGTGTTTAAAAGGATTGATAATGCAAAGCGTTAAATACACTAGTAGAACATTTAGTAGATCGTTTTGTAAGCATGTTCACAATAAACCAACTAAAATTTCAACATCAACAACGACTCTTGAAATTGCAACAAAACAACAATTATACATGTTAGATGAAAATTCACCTGGATCAGTATTTTTTCTACCGCATGGAACTAGGATTTTTAATAAATTAATTAAGTTTATGAAATTACAACAGGAGAAGCAAGATTTTACAGAAGTTATTACACCATTAATTTATAAAAAGAAATTATGGGAAACATCGGGACATTGGGAAAAGTATAATGAAGATATGTTTAGAGTTGAAGGAAATGATCTAAGTAAAGCAGATGAAAGCGAAAAGGACGATATTTATGGACTAAAGCCAATGAATTGTCCCGGACATTGTGTTATATTTAATAGGTTTAATAGGTCATACAATGAATTACCAATTAGATATAGTGATTGGTCAAGTTTACACAGAAATGAAGCCAGTGGTGCGTTAACAGGTTTAACAAGAGTTCGCAGATTTCATCAAGATGATGGGCACATTTTTTGTACAAAAGAACAAATTGGTGAAGAAATCAGCAAAACGATTAAGTTAATTAAAATTTGTTATGGAATTTTCGGATTAAACAATTTTAAAATGATGTTATCAACAAGACCTGAGAACTTTATTGGTAAGATTGAGGAATGGAATGAAGCTGAGTCTCAATTAAGTAATGTTTTAGATGAAAATTTAGGTGGAAATAACTGGATTGTTAGAGAAGGTGATGGAGCATTTTATGGCCCAAAAATTGATGTTATTTTAACGGATAGCTTTAAAAAAGATCATCAAGTGGGAACGATTCAATTAGATTTTCAATTACCACAAAGATTTGATTTAAAATATCAAAATGATAAAGACGGATATGATGTGCCAATAATGATTCATAGAGCAATTTTTGGTAGTGTTGAAAGATTTTTAGCATTATTGATTGAACACTATAATGGTAAATGGCCATTTTGGTTGAGTCCCAGGCAAGCAATTATTATTCCAGTTAATGAAAAGCATCTTGAATTTGCTAAAAAAATTCAACAAAAGTTGTGTAACGAATTTAATGATTTTGAAACTGCCACAAAATTGTCAAATAATAAATTTTTTGTTGATCTAGATATAAGAAACGAAACAGTTGGACTTAGAACAAAGGAAGCAATTAGCAAATCGTATAATTATATTATTTTAGTCGGCGATAAAGAAATTGAAAGTGGTAAATTAGCAATTAGATCTAGAAATGACAGAAAAATCCAAAATTTAACGGTTGATGAAATTTTAACTAAATTCAATAATTTAGAGGATAATTACGAATAAATTATGCATTTATTATATAATATTTAGACTTTAGCTTGTATATATATAGGATTTCATTTTAATTTAGGTAGTTTCTCAAAACTAAATGAAATATCAACATTTGGTGTTGAATTATTTATTATATTAAAATCTATTAAATCTTGTGGTAAAAAATCCGCATTTAAATTCATGAAATTGTTTCTTTTAATTAAATCATCATTTTTCAAGTCATTTAGTTTAAGCTTAAAATCATTAATTAATTTTTCAATTTTATAATTAATTTCATATCTTCGTTTGATTTCTGTTATTAATTCAAAATATGATTGGCTAAAATTTTTAAAATCGTCCTCATATTGTTTTATTTCAATTCTGAAATTATTTAATTTCTTAAATTCATCTGAAATAATTAACTGTAGATCTAAAAAATTATTATTAATTTTGTTGATTAAAAACAAATTGTTGAATTCATTTACTTCATTCAAAAAAATCTTAATTTTCAAATGAAAATTATTGAAAATATTCAAGAATTTTTCAATATCATTACAGTTTGAAATAATTAAATTACAATTTTTCCTCAATAAATTGATTAAATGTGGTAAATCGTTAAATTTCCTCTTTAAAATTGAATGATCTTTGTCTTCATAATTAATACAATTATCATAATGATCATTTAATTTTTTTAGAATCTCAACCATTTCTAAAGACAATTCATCATTTAAATTAATTAAGTCATTAATATGGTTACTATTATTATCAATTTTAAAGTTCTCAATCGATTCCCATTCATTAAATAAATAATTAAATTCATTAACTAGTTTAATCAGAATTGAGTCAATTGTTTTTGAATCTAATGTCGAATTTATCAAATTAATTGAATTATCTATATTAGTTAATAGATTTTCGACGTTTAAACTATTTATGAAATCAAATAAATTTTTTCTATCGTTATCGTTTGCATTTTCAACTATAAATGACTGATTAATCTTAATATTTTTCAATTCAGTTATTAAATTTTTGAATAAATTAATTTCTTCCTCAATTTTAACTAACTTCTTGTCTCTTTTAATCAAAATAAGCTTAATATTCAATTCAATGTTCTCTTTGATTGTTTTAAATAAACTTAGTTGTTGTTTAATTGATTTTATTAGAAACTTAAGCTTCGGTATCTTATACTCATTATCCATTAGACTATCAGTAATTCTGATTATAAACTCATTTGCTTCATGACAAATTTTTTTTGACTCGTTTAATTTATTGTAAGCATCTTGTTTCCAAACTGTTATTTCGTTCATGTTGATAATAAGTCTCGTGTGTAAAAAAACATATGGCAAAATTAAAAAATGATAAGCGAAAACGATTTTTATCGCCTATTTTTTTTATTGTTACATATATATTTAAATAATTATAAATTAAAAATTGAAAAAATTGATAGAAAAATGTTATAAACGGACAAGAAATGATGTCAAGAAGAAAAGAACAGAAATTTCTTTTTTTAAAAAAAATGTGAGCTTTTCTTATGGTGTAATAATTAAAAATGAATTTAATGGCAAAGATTATTGATTCATTCTCTAATCCAAAAACTTAAGTAATTGACCATTTTGGATTACCCCATAATCTCAAGTCAATGTCATCTTCTAATGAGTTGAAAAAATCACCAATATAGTTAGTTGGAGCATAAGTACCATTATCATAAGTTTCAAAATTATCCAAAATATCCAGAATGAATGGTTCACTGGCGTAAACTAAATTAACCAAAGAAGTGGCAGTACCACCTTGATAAACTTCTGTAAAGAATTCCACAGTATCCCTACCAAAGATCTCATCAGAATAAGTGAAATCTGAAGCAGATCTCATAACAACGATTCTTGAAAAATCAACTAAACCATATTGACCGGCTCTGATTAATGCTTCTAAAGTTGCATTATCTTCTTGTTGACTGGTACAATAAGTTGCGGTACCATTGGAAATTAATGACGTATAAGCAGAGAATGAATTGTCTAATGCTTGACCAAACCAATAGGTATCACTGGTTAAAGTATCACAGGCAATTGCTTGTGGAGTTCTATTAGCTGGAGCAAAGTTATAATTTAATCTAAACTCATTATTCAAGGCTGAACCATTAGCTAAGGTTGCAGTTTGAGCTAATTCTAGTGCTCTATCTCTTAAATCGACGTTCAATTCGAAAACTTCTGAACCATATATTTTAGTAGGATATTGAGTGTAATTAGTCGTGCCGAATGGGAAGTAGCCTGATGCCCAATCCTCTGGCATTTCTCTAGCATCAACTTCATATTCTAAAATTTGAACTGCAAATCTAGCGAATGTAACATCATTAATGGTGCCTTGTCTTGGTGAAATACCTGCAATACCAGCAACGATAAAGAAAGTTTTTGTAAGATCGAAAGCGGGATTTAATGACAAAGCGGTGATGGATGTAGCAGCATTAATTTCACCTTCACCCGTGGTAAGTTGGCATAATTCGTAATCTTTATCACAATGGATCTCATTATAAACTTGTGATAAACCTGGAATAGTGATGTTATGAACGAAGTCATAGGCTTTTAAAAAGACGTTTGCTTCCTTTGAGAACATGTTAATAATTAAAACTTTTGGGGCGTAAACTTTGAATTCCTCGTACATAGTTTTATTGAAGCCAGCAGATGCCTCAGGCGTTGGTAAGTATGAAGCAGAAGCCGAAACTGATACAGAAGCTGATTCAATCGTAATTGAAGACACGGTCTTCATAAAATCCCTATTGATGACGGCAGCTGACGAAATTGCAGCCAAAGCTAAAGAAGCTAACAGTTTTCTTAGTTGCATTTTGAGACTCGAGTAACTTTCAATGTAAAGCGAACGATTTGTACTAAAGAAAAAGATATCAATCAAATACTTTTAAAAGACAACAGGAGAAATTCATTCCGTATTTAAATAGACTGGATAACCAATCTTTGAAGCACCCAACAGAGCATTAGTATTATGAAGAGAAAGTAATGATAAAGAAAACAACGGTTTTCTATTGTTCGGCTATTTCTTAATTGTACTTTGATTATCCTTGAATTGATGAAGTTGTCTTGAAATCACCATGGAGTTCACGGAGAACGCCGAAATCTTCTTTAGGGGTGTACGGCAGTATAATTTATCCGACATTGTTCCGGAAGTTTACAGATCTGGATTTTAATTACCAAATGCAGTTGAATATTTTTGCTTCTTTAGTTGTTTACCTCATTCGTGATTGTTGTACAATACAAATTTAATGAAAAATTAGAGATCTAACTTTACAACACACAAGGAGTAAACAGAACTAGTGATATGCGGACGATAAATCTCAATTGGTCACACGACCGCATAAAGCCACTCATCTTTTTCTTTTGATTCCTATCCAAATTACTCATCTTTATCACCATCATATCACCAATTTACCCTTTTTTTTTTACCTATATTTGTCAAATTTTTCCAACTATCCAGGCATTTCCCTTTTTTTTCTTAAATTAATGGCGTCATAGCTTCTGTAAAATCTTTCTTTTCCTTCTGGAAACTTATTTCATTTATTAGATCAAAAAAATACTGATCCAGGTGAATTCATCGTACATGTTGTTTTGGATCAATTTCTAAAATACTTGTTTAGGTCGGCATTTTAGTTACTTTATTGCAAAACTGTTTACAAAAAGATATGCTAATCCTAACCCCATGTGGTCAAGAAAAAGTTGAACTCTTCTAATACAAATAATTGGCTAGATTAAGACAAATGCAGGATTTGTACAAAAGACAAATTCCAAAGAGGTTAGTAAAACGATCAAGCTAACTAACATATTTGATGACGTTTTTGGGTTAGAAAATTTTCAAATAATGTTATTAACAAACTTTGGAGGTAAAATTGAAGAAATGGATAAAGCAGAATCTCAACTAAGTAATATCATAAGCTATTAGAGATGATGAGCTTTTTATAGGTCAAAGAATGATGTTATTTTAATAACTATTTTTAATAAAGATCGTCAAGCAGGAACGACTTGATTAGATTTTCAATTGCCACAAAGATTTGATTTAAAATATTAAAATGGTAAAGACGGATATGATGTGCCAATAATGATTCATAACGCAACTTTTGGTAGTGTGAATGATTTTTAGCGTTATCGATTGAACACTATAATGATAAATGGCCATTTTGGTTGAGTCCAATGCAAGCAATTATTATTCCAATTAATGAAAAACATCTTGAATATGCTGAAAAAATTCACCAAAAGTTATGTAACGAATTTAATGATTTTGAAACTGCAACGAAACTGTCAAATAATAAATTTTTTGTTGATTTAGATTTAAGAAACGAAACTGTTGGCCTTAGAGTAAAGGAGGCAATCGGTGAATCGTGTAACTATACTATTTTAGTCGGTGATAAAGAAATTGAACTGCAAGATTATACCAGTTGATGAAAAACATCTTGAATTTTCTATGTAACGAATTTGATGATCATCGAAATAAAACAAAATCGTCATATAATAAATTTTTGTTCAAGAAAGGAACCTATTGGCTTTAGGATAGATATGGCAATCAGTAAATCATATAAGTATATTACTCCAGCAGTTGATAAAGAAATTGAGTGGTGATTAGATCCGAAAAAATAGATATTTATTTTAGTCTAAAGAAATAAAACAAAAAAACTACATTCACGTTGAATTATAGTAAAGTCTAGTAAATCTGGGGTTCGAAAAGTATCTTGTTTCAGTTATTATTTTGTTCATGATGATAACAATTTTTTGCGCAAAAAAATGGAAGAACCGGAAAAATAGAAAACTGATTTTTTACTGCCTATCTTGCTTTTATTTTTTTTTTGGTTTTTAGAAGTATATTCAAATAATTATAAATTAAACATTACAAAAATCGGTAGAAAAATGTTATAAACGAACAAGAAGGAAAATAGTATAAAGATGACGAAGAATAGAAATTTTTTTTTTTAAAAAAAATGTAAAATGTAAGTTTTCTTTTGGTATCATAATAAAAAATGGATTTAATTGCAAGGGCTATTAATTCATTCTCTTAATCAAAAACTTAAGCAGTTCCCCATTCTGGAGTACCCCATAATCTTAAGTCAATGTCATCTTCTAATGAGTTGAAGAAATCACCAATATAGTTACTTGGGGCATAAGTACCATTATCATAAGTTTCAAAATCAGACAAAATATCTTCAATTAGTGGTCTACTAGCATAAACCAAGTTAACTAATGAAGCGGTAATACCACCTTGGTAAACTTCGGTAAAGAAGTAGACGGTATCTCTACCAAAGATCTCATCAGAATAAGTGAAATCTGAAGCAGATCTCATAACAACGATTCTTGAAAAATCAACTAAACCATATTGACCGGCTCTGATTAATGCTTCTAAAGTTGCATTATCTTCTTGCTGAGTTGTACAATAGGTTGCGGTACCATTTGAAAGTAAAGAGGTATAAGCAGAGAATGAATTGTCGAATGCTTGACCAAACCAATAGGTATCACTGGTTAAAGTATCACAGGCAATTGCTTGTGGAGTTCTATTAGCTGGAGCAAAGTTATAAGTTAATCTGAATTCCTCGTTGATGGCTGAACCATTATATAAGGTTGCAGTTTGAGCTAATTCCAAAGCTCTATCTCTTAAATCAACGTTTAATTCGAAAACTTCTGTACCATAGATGTTTTCAGGATATTGGGTGTAATTAGTGGTACCGAATGGGAAATAGCCCGTGGACCAGTTAGTTGGCATTTCTCTAGCATCAACTTCATATTCTAAAATTTGAACTGCAAATCTAGCGAATGTGACATCACCAATGGTACCTTGTCTTGGTGAAATACCTGCAATACCAGCAACGATAAAGAAGGTTTTCGATAAGTCGAAGGTTGGATTTAATGCTAAAGCACTGATGGATGTAGCAGCATTAATTTCAGCTTCACCCGTGGTAATTTGACATAATTCATAATCCTTGTCACAGTGAATCTCATTATAAACTGGTGATAAACCTGGAATAGTAATGTTATGAACGAAGTCATAGGATTCTAAAAATGTTTCTTCTTCTAATGAGAACATATTAATAATGAAAACTTTTGGAGCGTAAACTCTGAATTCATCATACATTGTTTCATTGAAGCCAGCAGATGTCTCAGGCTTTGGTAAATATGAAGCAGAAGCTGAGGCAGAAGCTGAGTATGAGGCAGACGCAGAAGCCGAAGCAGAAGCAGAAGATGGCACATAAGATGAAGCTGACTTATAAGATGCAGAAGATGGTGATGACTTATAAGATGCAGAGGCTGAACCTGAAGCTGAGCCGGATGGCGCAACTGTTGAAGGCATAATCATGGAAGAGTCCATCATCATTGAGGAATCCATAACCATTGAGGAATCCATCACCATGACGGCGGCTGAGGATGTTGCAGCCAAAGTTAAAGAAGTCAACAAGTTCTTTAGTTGCATTTTGAGATCCGAGTAGTTAACGAGAGAAAAAGATGAAGAAGGAGTAAAACGAAAGGACTTGGAGTTAAGAAAAATATTCGAATAAGTCTACAAACTGTGTATTAAGGATATAGAGGGGATTAATTTCTTATTTAAATAGAATTGATAAGCAACTTTTGAAGCAACCAAAAAAAATGTTTGACAAAACGAACAAATGTAAATAAGGAAAAGGAAAACAATAGTCTTAATTGTTCGATTATTTCCTAATTGTAGTTTAATTGTTGTTAATTCAATAAGTTGTCATAGAATTGTTATCGTCATACTGGAAAATTACGGGACTTTAGGACAGATCTATGGCGGTGCAATACAGCTGAAATTTTACAAGTTTGGTTTTTTTGTCTTTCAAACCCACTTGCTTTGTGGAGTGTATTACGTTTGCTATTTCTCTGGTAGTGAACATCTGTTGTACAATTGAGTTGTATCGAAGATGTCTACATCTAAGCCTACAAACAGAACATAAAAATATTAGTGCTATAGCACGAGATATAGCGGTCGCTCACAAGACCGCATAGAGCCACTTATTATGGCAATATTACCTCATTAGGACATTTACTGTTTTGGGACATTACTACTTTCCTTTTAGAGAAACTGTCTGATTAACTGAATCAACGAATCGATTAAATTGTATGTAAATTTTTATTGGTGTTTGTATGTCTTCTATTGTCTGAAGATATTACTCGAGATGGTTGCTAATTGCGTACAAACTACTTGAATACCTTTAATTACGTAATATTATAGCCAATTTTAGATACCCAATGGTCTGAATCTCAGATTAAGCTTAATCACTCAGAACTGGGCTAAATTGCTCATCTTATCCAATTCAATTGCAGTAAACAGAAAGATGTACGGCATCTTACTGAAAAGAGAATAAATGAGCAGCTTATTTGCACGTGTCTGTAATTGACAGAAGAGGATAATTTGTATTTAATGAGGGTTTACTAGTAATGGTTATTTTGAGAGTTAGCTCATAGAGTGTATAAGTTATTGATCAATTGGGTTAGTACGGTTTATCAAGTACGTTATAACAACTTATCGAATAGATTTTCAATTAGGTTTACAGTTTTTAAAACCTAGTTTGCACTGTACCAATTTAGTTGTCGACAGTACTATTGTCGACTATTTTTTTTTAAAAGTAATTACGGTAATTGTATTTATGCTTATTAGTGTATTCAGTAATACCAAGTTTGTCAATCAACTAGTAGTTATTTGAAAAGAGCATGTACTTATGTTTATTAATATATTCACTAACAATTACTCAGCGAATTATTTGATAATTGTATGAAAAAAGGTTTTAGATAAACCTACTGATAACCGGGACTGACAGTAGCAAAAACAGTAAGTTTGCGTTCATGTTTGATTGAAACAGCAAGTGTTCTTGTAATTGATGCATTCAGCAGCGATTCTGTAAACCATGGAATAAGAGTTTGGAAAAAGTTTCTGGTGATCCAATTTGATAATATATCCAAAGTATTAAACACGGTGAGCCTGTATTCATGTTCATAATATATTTAGTAAAATTAACTTTGTGAATTGGATAGTGGGTTTTTGAAAAGGGTTTTAGATAAACCAATTGGTGATTCAACCTTAAGGAAGCAAACACAATAAGCTTGAAGTTATGCTTGACCAACGCAGGAGCATTCATGCTTATCAATATATTCAGTAAAGTAAATTTTGTGATTTAAGTAATAAATGTTTGGAGAAAAGGCTTCCATCAACTAATTTATAATTTAATCTTGGGTCTTTCGTTGTTTCTTAATGAGTTTGTAACTACTGATATGTTAGGATAATGTATAAAGTAAGTTTTCAACCAGGATTACAGTTTTTTAATCCTAATTGTGACAATATGTCAACTCTCTTTGTCGGCTGTACTTTTGCTAAACAGATGAACTAGTAAATAAGACAGTTATACACCTTAATTACTGTATTCAGTAAGAATAGCTTGGTAAATTTAATAACAAGTTTTTGAAAACAGTTTTCGTCAAATTTTTCCGTCTAGAGTTTATTGCCAGATGAATTTAGAGATTACTGAATTTTTTATAAACTTCAAATAATAAAAACCCAAAATTAATGCAACATCTATATCCTTATACTACAACTATACACAAAATCTACAAATTAAACTGATATAACATGCTATAACAGCAAATATGGTTAACTTGTAAAACTAATTGACATGACACAGCACGAATCTTGTCGCGAAAGAAAAGAAAATATAGATATGCGCGTTTTTATGTGGGTGTTTATATCATATTTACATATATGTCACTTGTTTACCATTATTGATACTTCTAAAGCTAATGAATGAACGAAAACCATTAGCTGAAAAATCAATTAACTTAAATAAGTCAATTTTCAAAGATGCATTAATAATTAAAGCCAAAAATAATATATCCACTAAAAATAAGAATAATTTGTTAGACAAATTAAAAGAAAAATTTAGAAAATCAAACAATTCAGATATTTCAAAGTTACATAAGAAAAAGGATAGAAGGAAAGCCGGCAAATTAACCACTCAATTGAATGATTACTTAAATGATATAAATAAATCAAATAGTTTGAGTTTCAATCGTAATTATAACTATAAAATTGATAAATTACAGAATTTTAAAGGTGACGAAATTCAGACAATTAAAAAGACCGATAATCTAAGTAAAAACCTAAAATTAGTTCAATTAAGTAACGAGAAATTGGTTGGACTAATCAATTTTAGAAACCATTTTATTGAGATCAAAAGTGATGATAATATTAATTTAGGTAATGAGAAATATAATTTTGAAAAAATCGATTGGTTTCATAAATGGTTAAAGTTAATTTAAGGATATATATATATACAGGTATAGAAATTTAATTAGATTTATCTAAAACTTGCTTTATAAATGGTTTTAATTCATCTTCAATATCTTCCGAATTCAAAATTAATGGTAAATAATTCTTCGTAAAATTATGACAGGTAATTTTGGAACCCTTTGCTGCAATTAATGGAATTGAATATTTCAAAGTCACTAAATCATTTTTTTCCATTGCATTCTTTAGAATTTTATTAAAGTAATTCCAATTTAGCCTATTGGCATAGATTGATATTAAAAGTAGATTAATTATTGAGAGCACTTCATCATTCTTATGGTCTTTCTCTTTTAAAACTAAACTTGAAAAATAATCTAATTTATGAATAACTGTACTGTATTTAACTTCAATATCATTTGTTAAACTATCATCACCGAATATTTTTTTCAACGTTAGGAAATTTTTATTTTCAAATTGTGAACCTGAAGTTAAAAAAACCGGTAAAAATTTTAGAATATCTTCACTTTTTAAAACTGGATTGAATCTATTTAACAACCATGCAAATTTTGAAAATCTTTTCTTAAAAACAGCTACTTCACTTGTAAGAACTTTTCCAGTTATTTTATCGATATGAAATTCCTTTGATTGTAAAAGTAATTTAAAAAAAGCAATGAGTTCATCCGTTGAAACTTGCAACCCTGATGCTTGCATTAAATCTAAATGATTTTCCAGTTTTAATAATGGTGTTTTTTTGCAATCTAATAGGTGAAGTTCACATAATCTATTAAATTCCTTTGAATAATTACTTAAATTTAACTCAAATGCGTTAAATGTATTGATTTCATTTTTGATTATCCTGCTTGTATGAAAATATCTAATACCTTTAAAAATATCATCATTGGTATTGCCGCCATTGCCTATATTTTCTTTACTGTACTTGATCTTATCAATTTTATTTGCCCATAAATATTCTAAATTTAAATCCGACCTTCTCTCTTCTGTTAATAAATGCACAAAAATACCATCAGTCTTACAATCCGTCATAATCCATGTGTTTGGACTTGATCCATAATCATTTTTTGAATAACCAGGTGCCTTTTTACCTTTTTTTTGTAGCTTTCTGTAATATTTTATTAAATCACCATTTTTTAAAACGCCCTCAGTTATTGGCAATTGCTTTAATTGGTGTTTTATAAAGAAATTCAATTTACTAGATGCTTTTTGTAGATGTTTTGATGATTTACCTGTGCCAATAATCATAAAATTTGCACTGAAATCATTGGAATTAGTTTCAGTGTCTTCATTTCTCAAGTCAAATACTAATATTTTCTCAGCACTTAGCTCGTTTGCAACAAAATCAACCAAAATTTTTACTGTTCTTGGAGAATCTGATGGTATATCTGGTATTTCAACATTTCTCATGGGTGATGTCAAATTCGATGATTCTTCGGGTCTTAAATACCAAGGCAAATCATTCTTAGAATCATTTTGTGAATCATTTGATCGTTTTATTGTTGTTGAAAATTTAAAACGATATAAATTACTCACTAAAGGTAATGGTCTCTTTATTATTTTGGCAAACATTTGTTTAATGGATTTTACTTAATTAATATCAGTAGGAAACTCATTTTGAAAATTCTACAAAAAAAAGTTTTGGGTGAGAAAAAAATAAAATGCTAAACAAAAATAGATTTAAAAAAATAACAACTTTACATTATCTTTGTTTAGTAAGTCTACGCAATTGTTGAAACATAGAATGAAATATGAATAAAGATATTACAAATTTGAAAAAAGTAGAACCGATTCCAATTAAATTGTATGATGCGACAGCGGACAATGCGGACAATAATCAAGATGAGGCAAACAATCTATGGTGTGTAAACTGCTCGATTAATAATCCAATAATAATTGAAGGCACTAACTTAGGTAAATATACCTTATGGAATATTGATTTTAAAACAAGTACAGGTAATAAAGTTACAGTTAAAAAAAGATACAGAGATTTTGAAGAATTATATAACGTTTTGAAAAGAAAATACAGCGGTAAAGTTTTAATCAGTCATTTGCCACCGAAAAATAGCATATTTCAAAATAGATTCGACGTCGAATTCTTAGAAAAGAGAAGGAAAAGTTTAGAATATTGGCTAAACAATGTTGTTTTGAATCCAGTTATTGGCAACTGTGAAGAAATAAAGAAATTCGTTCTCACGTGACAGTGCTACACGTGACTTATACACACGTGACATAAGTACACGTGATCAAACTACTCGCCAAAAGTTCCAGATCTTTCAAGAAAACCGAAAAAATTAATCAGCGCTCGTAAAAAAAGTTCCAGTTTTCATTGGAAATTTATAATCACCAAAAGTCTCAACATTAAAAGAATTATTTATTTAAGGGCAAGTTTATCTTTCTAGTTTATGTTATTTAATACTAGTTATAATTTCAGATCAGCGTTAAAATTAGCACTAAAGTCAACTAGAATGGTTCATAATAAAGTTACAATTATCGGTTCGGGTCCAGCAGCTCATACAGCAGCTATTTATTTAGCTAGAGCTGAAATGAGCCCTGTCATGTACGAAGGTATGATGGCAAATGGTATTGCACCTGGTGGACAACTTACAACAACAACAGAAATTGAAAATTTTCCAGGTTTCCCAGACGGATTAACTGGATCGGAATTAATGGATAAAATGAGACTGCAATCTGTTAAATTCGGTACGGAAATCTTTACCGAAACAATTTCCAAGGTTGACTTTAGTAGTAGACCATTTAAAATTTGGACTGAATTTAATGAAGATTCGGAACCAATTACCACCGATTCAATTGTTATTGCAACTGGTGCCTCTGCTAAAAGATTACATTTACCTGGAGAAGAAACATACTGGCAACAAGGTATCTCGGCTTGTGCAGTCTGTGACGGTGCGGTTCCAATTTTTAGAAACAAACCTTTGGCGGTTATCGGTGGTGGTGATTCTGCCTGTGAAGAAGCATTATTTTTGACTAAATATGGTTCAAAAGTTTTCATGGTTGTTAGAAAGGACCATTTAAGAGCTTCCACAATTATGCAGAAAAGAGTTGAAAAAAATCCAAAGTTAGAAATTTTATATAATACCGTTTCATTAGAGGCAATCGGAGATGACAGATTTTTGACACATTTGAAAATTAAAAATACAGCTTCAAATGAAATTAAAGATTTACCTGTTAACGGATTATTTTATGCGATTGGCCATAACCCAGCAACAACTATTTTTAAAGACCAATTAGATATTGATTCAAACGGCTATATCAAGACAACTCCAGGTTCAACCCAAACTTCAGTTGATGGTGTTTACGCTGCTGGTGATGTTCAAGATAGTAAGTATAGACAAGCCATTACTTCTGCTGGTACTGGTTGCATGGCTGCACTAGAATCCGAACATTATTTATCCTCTTTAGAATAGTTATTAAATTTTGTTTAGTTTTATTTAATTCGAGTTAGTGTTAAAATTGTAATTCTTATAAAGTAGCGCTTTGAATATTTTTCCCTATTATGTCAAAAAAAGATCTCTATTTTTTTGTAACATGAATAATAATAATAACAATAATACTAATAACCACTTCCCGAGTTTCAGATTGGATCCATTATTATCTCCTACAACATCGAATAGTTCTCAATTTAATAATGCTAATGATAATTCAAACAATAGAGTTTATAATACATTTATTAATATGTCAGGATATTCACACTCAAATGTAAACAATACTCAATCGCGTATTAATGAAATAGAGGAAGAGGAAGAGGAAGACGAGGAAGATGAGGTGGCAGAAGAAGAGGAGGAAGCAGAAGAGGAAGAAGAAGAAGAGGAAGAAGAAGAAGAAGAAGAAGAAGAAGAAGAAAACGACCGAGAACAGGATGATGAAGAATTCATGTATTCAAGTGAAATTAAAAAATTAGAATCAAAGGGACTAATTGATATTGGCAATTTAGCAACATGGACAGTTTCTTCATTTAAGCAAGGATATGGAGTTTCACAATTAAGAAATGAATCTCCATTTACCTATTGGCAAAGTGATGGCCAACAACCACATTTTTTAACAATTCATTTTACCAAATGTGTTAAAATTGAAAGAATTTGTATTTATTTGAATTATAGTCTAGATGAATCTTATACTCCAAACAAAATTAATATCTTTGCAGGCACAGGCGAACACGATTTAATTGAAGTTAGTAACATTGAATTGGTCGAGCCAATTGGTTGGCAAAATATTAATTTTGATTTAATTAGCAAGAAAGGCTTTTTGAAGTGTTATCTAATTAAAATTGGCTTTCTAACTAACCATCAAAATGGTAAAGATTCACATGTTCGATCAATTAAAATTTTCAGTCCAATAATCAAAAACAATCTGAATACTAATAGTAATTTAAGTAACGGTGTTGGTTTTACGAGTGTCAAATTACTACAAGAAAGTTTTATCCGTTAATTAAATTATATAATACCTTTGCTAAATAAGTACCTTATGTTAAATTAATTTTTGCCATTCTTCGTCTTGCTCGATTTGAGACAATTCAATTGCCATTCTCATTTCTTCATCTAGTCCATTTAATTCATCGCTTTCTTCATTTAATGATAATTTTAAAGCCCTTGTTAAATCATCCATTTCATTGTCATTATTAACTGACATGCTTAACGCCATTGCGACTTGTAGTTCTTCATTTTCATCATCTAAATTCGTACCATTATATTTTTCAAAAAATTCGATTTTTTTATTTTCTTCTTGGATCTGATAATTATAGTCATCTAGATTTGTTTTAACTTCGTTTAAAGAGAATTTTTTCTCCTTTGCTAGTTTTTTATTTTTCAGTTTGTTTTCGTCGTAATCATCATCATCTCCAAATTTAAAATATTGAATATAGGGTCCAATAATCAACAAACCCCTACCTGAATTTTGGTCAATTTTTAAAATACTTGAATCTCGATTAAAGTATTGTAATTCGTTTACTTTGTTTTTGTTTAGTTTTTCTAAGACATTTCTTAAAAATTTCCCTGTCATTATATCATACATTTCAACTTTACCATCAAAATTTGAAACCAATAAAACCAATGAATTAAGGGCCATCGAAGAAATTGGTGGTGCTATAAAATCCATATCATCATCAAATTCGTTTAAAAAATTTGGAATTATTATACTTAATGGCTCAATTTCAAAAACCTCTTCTCTTATATTTATAATAAAAACCATACCACTTTTAAATGCAATGGCTAAAAATAACGGATCATTACCCACAATGTTCTCATTAACCTTAGTTAAATAGTTCTCATTTTGTTCAATTTCAATTTTACAAATTGAATCATTTTCAGGTAACTTTAAATTTCTATAATTTTCAAAAATATATTTAATTTTATCACCAGTTTCATTATCAACTTCATTATTTTTTTCAAAATCTATGCTATACTCGATTAATTTCGCTTCCTTACCATATTGAAAGATTACCAATTCGTTTGAATCATAAACTAGAATATTGGAACCACCATAATCTATGTCAATTTTTTTTAGTAAAAAATTATTTGATTCATCACTGATCTTGACTTCGCCAATTTTAAATACTTTAATACCAGTTTCACTGAATTTAAATATATTTTTGATCAGAAATATCCCACCATCATTTAAAATTATAATTAAAACTGATTTACCATCAGTTTTCAAGAAAATAACTTTTTTCTTAATTTTGAAATTAATCTGAAACATTATTTTACCC
This sequence comes from Kregervanrija fluxuum, assembly GCA_003707275.3. Classification (NCBI taxonomy): domain Eukaryota; kingdom Fungi; phylum Ascomycota; class Pichiomycetes; order Pichiales; family Pichiaceae; genus Kregervanrija; species Kregervanrija fluxuum. The sequence continues at coordinate 165,910 of PPNM03000015.1, forward strand.
AATCTTACATCCCAGCAACAAATTTTACCATTTTCATCACCACTAAATGCACCAATTGAGCCAACTTTGTTTAGATCATTGGGTGACACACAAACCGAACTAATTCTAGCACCACTTTCAATACTTTCCCAGACTTTAAAATTATTTATTAGTAAACCTTTAAAATTTATCAGCCCACCCGAAACTTTGCCATCCCATTTACCGAAAATCAGGATTTTTTTACCAATATCATACGAAGTGACGCCTTCTGGAATCCAATCATTTTTTTCTATAAATTTTTTACCGTTTCTAAAATTACATTGGAAAACGTTGCCAATACCAATGTCCCAACAAATCAGAGTATTTTTTGGCCAGTTTATATCAATTTTAGCAATGTTTAAATTGCCAATTAAATTTTTAATTAGGAACCCACTGTTTGTTCGTTTTTGTTTATAATAGAGGTTAAATAGCTTTTCCCTTTGAATTAGCTCGTTTTTCCAGTTGGCTGACCTTGAAATACTCGAGAATTTCTTCAAATGATATTGGAATCGGATTCTGAAAATCTCTTTCCAGACTGTATTATCATTTAGAATGATGAACCATTTTTTGCACACCAATGGTATTATCTTCAACGTTATTGGGTCTGTAAAACTTAAAATTTTAATTAAAATTTCGATCGGCAGATTCTGTAATGAAATTCGGTTCATGTTTGGTTTGATTTGGAAATTAGACAGTAAGAATAAAAAGAGCGTGTGGATGGAGTGTTTGGATTAATTATACATGATAAATATTTTACAATCATTTTACGCACTTTTCATGATAGAGGATAAATTATAAATTTTTTTGTGTATTATATTATATATATAAATGCTAAAATTACTTTAAATAATTATTATAAAATTCACCAAAAACATCGTAGTTAAATTCAATTAATTGATTCAATCTGCTTGTTATATTTTTCAACTCATCGTTTATGATCAAATCATCATTCAAGAAAGATTTTTCATCAGTCTGGTTATCCAAATTAATCAAGATTTTTTCAAAAATCTTGGATTCTAAAATTGAGTAGACTTTGGAATTTGGTTGGGTTTGTTTTAACGACCAGTTAAATGAAAACTGAATCTTTTCATTGTCAAGGTTTTTAAATAGTTTATTGACTAAATGGATTGAAATATTTTTCAAGTTTTTAGTCCATTTGGAATTACCATTTTCATCAATAATTATATTTAAAATTTCATTTTTCAACTCAAACAGCTTTGAAGTATTAGTTTGACAATTTTTTTCATTATTCACATTGTATTTTTGGATCAAATTCTGGTACAGAATCGAAATTATTTTTGTACAGATTAGATGTCTTATATCTGCTCTTAGAATGATCAATCTCGTATGATCAAAGGTTAAAATATTTGGGAACTCATTGCACATGTTTGAACAAGATAAAAGATTTAAAATGCTATAATTTAAAACTTTCCGAGCATTAACAGAGTTTAGTTTGATTGAGTTTTTTTTGAACCATAATAAAGATAAGTTGAAATTAATTTTTTTGTTTTTGATGGCATTATTAAAGTACTCTTTTTCGAAAGAAACGGCAGTTGAACAAAGGGAAGGTCTTAGAATTCTGATTTGGTGATTAGCAACGTCCAATTTCATTGCTTCCAGAATTGAAAATAAAATTCTCAAGCCTTCAATTAGTAAGCCAATATTTATTTTTGATTTGCAAGCATTGTGGAAAATCGAGTTCAATTCATCCACCCAAACATCTCTCATTGGGGCACAGTGCATTTTAAAAATTGAACAAATCCAATCTGCAAATTTAACAAAATTGAAAGATTTGGAATTCAACTGTTGAATGATCAGGTTCAAATCCAAAATTTCTTCAATTAGAAATTTATCCTTTGCTGGAATTAAGCTTAATAGGATATTTTTGAGAGATTTGAACATGATTGAGATGGGACAGTTTTCGGTGATTTTAATATCCGAGTTTAAAATCTGTTTGATTTCATTTTTGATCATCAACCAGTAGTTATCAGCTTGGAACTTCTTGCGTTTACCCCTTTCGCCGTCCAAGTTTGGTCTGAATTGTAGCTGAGTGTCAAATAGTATATCATGTCTTAGTTGGGGATTTTTTAACACTTCTTGCAAATCAATCTCGCGCATTGATTGTAAGTTGACTGGTGGCAATAATGATTGGTGTTGGTGTTGGTGTTGCTGGTGCTGTTGGTGTTGTAGGTGTTGTAGTTGTTGTTGTTGCTGGATTTGGAGTTGGAACTGTTTCTGCTGAGCTTGAGCCTGCGCTTGGGCCTGAACTGTAGTTTGAGCAGCGCCCTGGACGGGGGTTTGAGAATACGAGTGTAGTTGATTAATGCTCTTGGAATTTGGGTATGGGTATGAGGAGTATGGCACAGGCAACGGACGCTGGTTGGCGGCGTTGACTGCACTGTTGGATTTCTGGAGACCTGAGATCAAGCACTGAGAACGCTTGTAGGAGGGGAACCTGATATTGGGCAAAGATCTTGACCGGCATTTTTTCATCTGTGGGTATGTGACTTTGGTGATTTTGTTGGATTTTAGGGATTTTTTAGCTTTTGAAGAGTGTGCGCTGTTATTAAAGTTGATGGTGTTGATGTTGCCGTCGTTGATGTTGTCCTTGATTTCATTTTTGATGTGATTGTGGTGTTTCTTGACCACGGAGACTGTGATATTGGAGTTGACGTTGACGTTGACGTTGACCACGTTGACGTTTTTCAGGTTGGGAGGAAACACCAGCGAAGGTCTTCTGCTTTCGGAGACTATGACGCTGTTTGTGCCAGAGACCGAGCTGACGTTGGGCGTGACGTCCGACGACTGGAAAACGTTTTTGAAATGCGGTGGGTGTTCTAAGTTCTGGTCTTTGTTTGAATCATTTAAACGTGAATTCATGGTCTAGAGAATAGTATGGAATAGATATGGAGTAGATACGGAAAGGTATGGAATAGGTGTGAAAGTATCAAAGTATGAAAGTATCTAAGTATGAAAGTAGATATAGGAGTAGCTGTGCAAGTAGATATAAATGTGGTCTAATCTCGCAGTCTATTAGGACAGTATGGTGTGTTTTTTATAACTGTAGGTATATATAGCAATAGAGTGGCAGCCAAAAATTTTTTCACTGCAACAGATGTACGAATATGGAATATGGGATAACAAAAAGACAAATGTAACTATGACGATATCGATCAAGATCACTAAAACTATAAATATGACGATGAATATGACTATGAATATAACTATGACTATGACAGGATAACAAATAACAAATAACAAGAATCTACTATATGAAAGTATAGTGACAGTAACGGGACCTGAATGTGAACGTAGTGTATGAAAATGGTTTCAGAATACAGTACCTATATAGCGGTATAATCTATTCGCTTTTTGGGAACTACTTTGTTTAAATATGAAATCCACAGGGGATTAATTTCTAATTCGCTGTACCTACGGAACACTGAATTTCAAATAAAAAATCGAAATGAAACCAGAATGAAAATATCAGAAAAGAAATTTCAAACAAAAGAAATAAAAATCAAAAGAAAAAGAAAATTTTCGCTCACTGAAAGTTTTTTTTTTTTTTTTTTTGGCTACGAAGGCAAAATTCTCGCCACTGGCTGGGAATGCCATTCTTGACGGGCAACATACAGTGTGTGAGTAGTGTGAGTAGTGTGCGAGTGGTGTTGTATTGTAGTTGTGGTTGTAGTTGTAGTTGTAGTTGCAAATCGTACCATACAGGAGTGCACAAGGGCGACGGCTGGCGTCGACTCAATTGCCACTGCTATTCCAGCACCCATTCCCACTTCCCACTTCCTACTTCCTTCCAGTCCCTTCCAGTCCATTCTACTCCCACTTGTTCCTCTCAACTTCACATCCTCCTACGCCTACCTGTGTTCAGTCTCACGTCCACTCCCATCCACACAACAACACCTTGGTGCAATTTCCAGCAGTGAATGCACCATTGCATGTAAATAGTTGCCGTCATGTCGGTTTGCCGACCATGCCTGGCTGGATGGGCCGCGGACCGCAGGATACACCGTCGTAATGTGACCGTAATGTGAACCCAGACGCCGGATCAGTGACGATACCCGGGATATCACGTGCCCACCCACATTTCTGTTGTGCTAGTCGGACGTCGGATGCTCCGTCCGTGCCGCTCGCGCATCCGCCGAAGCTTAGAGCAACCAGAATTCTGCTAGTGTCCAGCGGAATAAGGTATTTATTTATTTTTTTTTTTATCTTTTTTTGATTTCTTATTGTTTTATATCATTCTACATTATTTTTATTTTTCCTATTTACTGTGTTATTGTGTCACTGACCCTTGTAGCGATAGTAGCGGATGTGTAACAATGATAAATATAATTATAATTCCACTTATATTTATATTTATATTTATATTTATACTCATATCTATACTCATATTTATGACTATTAATTCATTTCACTCATATCCTACATGTCGGGAATGTATCTCCTAACTCTTAATTTCTTATTCGTTTTCCTTATTTGTCTTCCCTATTCATCGGAGTTTTTCCTTTTTCATTTTGCATTTTCCTTATTCATTTTTCTTTTTCATTTTCTTTTTCATTTCCTTTTTCATTTCCTTTTTCATTTCTTTGTTTATTGTCCTTTTTCATGTTCCTTTTTGCTCTGTGCTTATCTAGCCAAACAGATTTCGCCAGGTGATGTCTTTTCGAACTGCATTACTGTATCCTTCATGGAACTTGACCCATACCCTATTGGTATTGTGTCCCATCACCCCCCTTATGGCCATGCTGTTTCCGGAGTTGGCGCTGGCGTTAACGCTGTTATAGGCGTCGTTGGTAGTGTTGCTCTTAGTGTTGCTGCCGCTATTGTTGCTGACAGCAGCCGAGGCGGTCTCACTAACTTTGTTGGAAAAATCACTGTACCTTTTCTTGAAAAACTCAACACTCGACTTTACTTGCAGCCTCTTGTTATTGTTGGAATCCTCTCCCCTTTGTTCAGCCAACCTTTTGTTGCTGTTTACGTATGCCTGCCTGTCTTGCCTGTCTTGCCTTGATTGCCTCACAATTTCAAGTTTCAAGTAATTTAAAAATACATAAGCCTCCTGCTTCAAATGTGGGTGGATCAACACCGCTAGTATATCCGGCTTGAACCTGTAGCACACACTGTTATCACAGTAAATCGTGTCTATAAACAGCTTGTTGCGCTTAATCAGCGCGACACTCTTACACACTTTGGCACCGGTTTGCTCATACCTCTTGAAGTCTAGCTTGACCGGTACAATGATCTTAGCCAGCAAGTCAACTTCGTACAAAATCAGCTTGCCTAAATCGGTATTCAGATTCAGAAATGCTAATTTCGTGTAAACATCATAAATTTCATTCTTCAGCTCTATTGTTCTCATCACGCTATTGCCGTTACTGCTATTGCTGTGAAAATCGGTTCGCTTATTCAAATTATTCAACTCATTGAAAATGGAAAAAAATTTGAGCGGCACAATTGTGTTATAAAAAATTAGATCCTCAGCGTTAATTAAGTTTTTGTTCCTGTTAAATGAATCTTGGTAAAACAGCCAATCGTAGACCTTGGAAATCTTATCCAAATCACAGTTGTTAGCCTTAAACATCAGATGGAAACACTCAGCAACGATTTTTTCCATTTCAAACACAGAATTGTTGTTCAACAAGTCGTTGAAAAGTAGTCGGAACTGCTCTTTCTTGATCTGCTTCGTGCTGTTTCTTGTATACACCTTGTTGCAAATGTCGATCCATGAGTTTTTGAAGAATTTGAATTTTGTGCCATCTATGTCATTGGCATTTTTCAAGCCTAGATTCTGCTTGTTGAATTGTATGAAATTAATACAATTTCTGATATCACCGTTGGAAAATTCGATTATTTTCTTGATTAGCTCATTGTTGGCGTAATTAATTTTCTCACATTCACAAATTCTAAGGATCCTTTTCTCAACCATCTTATTGTTAATTTTGTCGAATCTGATAATTTCACAATACTTTTTAAAGTTCTCAATCGATTTTGAGTAAATATTATTACATATAGCAATGATGGGTCTCCTGATCAGTTTACTTCTAAGTTCCTTTTTTTTACCCTTACCATTTTTAATGTCCTCAACTGCAGCTCTGTCTTTTCGTAGAATGTCAATAAGAAATTTGATAATCCCACTATCATTATCAACTGTACCGTCCACCTCATCTAGAATCAAACAGATCTTCTTGCCGTTTAAACAGTTACTGTTGATGGAATTTTTGATTTTTTCTTTCACGTTGTCTCCCACCCGTTCATCACTTGCATTGATTTCCTGTATTTCATAATTCAGTTGCTTCGCAATACAATGTGAAATGCTGGTCTTACCAACCCCCGGAGGCCCGTGGATTAACAGAATCTTATTGTGTGGTCTTAATAAAACATCTTCCTCTTCGTCCTTATCTTCTAGCATCAGTTTACCGTTGTTTATACAGTAATTCCAATCGTTCAACCATTTCAATATATTGGAGTTCACCCTCTCGTTACCGATCAAATCAATAAAACTCTTGGGCCTGTATTTTTCAGTCCATAATTTTTCACTAACATCGGCATTACCATTCCCATTACTGTTTCCTATAAATTCTTTACCAAAATCGATGATTTCTTGGTCCATCTTATTAAGCTCTGTTTCAATCTTTTCATTCACTTTGACTTTCTCCCAAAGTAGACCCATGTTGATTCCACCATCAAATGTTTCTATCATCAAATTTCTTCCACTATCGCTCTTATGCTTCCTTTTTAATTTGAGTATCCTACCATCATTTAATTTAATTTCCTTGCCAGTTTTTCGAGATTCATTTAATAGTGGATTGTTTATATTAAAGCCTAATAACGACATTATTAAATTAAATTATTTTTGTTATATATCACAGCATAGTAAATAGTATAAGAGTGAGACAAAAAGGAAAAAAAAAACGCGTTTAATATGAAAAACGGGAAAAACGCCAATTGTAAAAATAACAGATCGACCCGTCGATCGACGTTCGACGCTCAGAAACAAAAAACTTGGTCTTCAGGATTAGAATTCACCTTACCCTTTGGCCAGCCTAACTCTTCTGTAATTTCTAAAACACTCTTTCTCATGCCCATTGGACCAGAGATTAATATCTTCTTATTTGAATCCGGTTCAGGTAACAGATCTTGTAATATTTCCTTTGTAATCCAACCTTTGTGACCATCCCATTTCTCATTTGAAGGTTTGTTTAAAACGTAGAAGATTTTAAAATTTGGATACTCCTTGATATACTCGTCCAGTTCATCCTTTAATAAAATATCATTCTCCGTTTCATTCGCAAAAATAATAGTAACTTCAGTCAAATCTTCTGGTGTTGTTATAATCGATCCCAAAACTGACAACATAGGTGTTATACCAGTACCACCTGCTATCATATAGATTTCTTTGGCAAAATCTTTATTGTATTTTATTTTACCAGTAGGACCTTTAAAATAGACTTTTTCACCAACACGTAAATGTCCAAAATATTTAGAAACTTTACCATCTTTATACGACTTCACCAAAATATCAAAAAATCCTTGGTCAAACTTATTTGAAATCGGTGTATAATACTTAATCAAATTTTCCCCATTAACATTAATTCTACAAGCTAAATGGTGTCCAACTGGTATATCTAAAGAATCATAATCTTTGTCCAACTTAAATCTGTAAATTGCACTATTTTTGGAAATAATGGTTTTATCAATCAGCTCGTAGGGTTGGAAATCTTTGTCACTTAGAACTGGTCTCTGGAATTTAACTCTAATGATGTGATAACCAAAAAAAAGAACCAGAATCAAAATCATATATGGCAAGTAATCATAATTTAATATTGTCACACCAAACAAACATAATAAGGTTGGTATATAAATCCCATGCAGTGGTGTTTTAAGTAATTCTGCACCTTCTAGTTTTTTACCTTCCGTCTTCATTATTTACTTTACTTAGAAAGAAGAGAAAGGGCCAAGTATCTGAGATGCAGAAATTTTAAAAATTCCAACATGAAAAAAAAAATGCGAGTTATATGTTTACTTTTTTCTACATATCAAATTACCACGATTATTAATTACTTTTTTATCAATCACTTTATTATTAATTACTACCGGTATTGTAAAATCACTTTTTTTTCGTCTTTTATTCATATCTTTTTAAACTTCACTATTTTTAAATGTCTCCTCCTTCTGCTGTCTCAACATCGCTGACCAACCATACTTGGATCTCTCTCTCAGTGCTGGGCCATATTTATCAAAAATCCATGGAACTGGTATCATAACACACGCAATAAATGCAAATATTGAAACACCCCAGTAAACATGTAGATTTTCCATCATTTGAACAGTGGATAATGGAAACACAGAGGAAATTGTATATCTTGCCAGATTATTGGCAGCTAGTGCAGACGCAACCGAAATCGGTGGATATGCCATTGAAAAATATGTCACAATTGAAAAAAAAAATTAAAACTAGTGAAAAACCAAATAGGACGCCAGCTGCAATTGGTGCCATCCAGTGAACTGAATGTCTTGATGTCCATGCCAACCAAAATAACGATGGACCAAACGTCAAAGAGCCAAGCTTACATGGTAATAATCTTATTTCAGGGATTGGTGGTATTTTTTCTCCATTTTTGTTCTTCATTCCGATTTACCCGTCTGGATATCTTTTAAAGAAAATAAATCTATCCATATATAGATACAATGAAGCGCCCAATAACAAACCAAGTCCAACACCTAAAAATGCCAAACCTGACACTCCTAATGTCATATGATAAATACCCCTAAAAATAGCAGGATATGCTTCAAAGAATCCAAACAAAATTGCAAACACAAAGGATGCATAGATTGAAAAAACTAACACAATCGGCTCAACAGATAACATTTCAATTGGTGTGAACAAGTTGATGAAAACAATATCAAGCAAAAATGTTTTTAAACTCATTGATTTTTTAACTTTTTTACCTCTTTTTATCAACCTTCTTTTAAGTATAATTGGCTTGTAAGTTTCCGCCATCACATATAATGGTATAAATATAGTAGCTGCAAAAAATAGATTAACCCACATTGTCCATCTTAATCCACCAACAATATGTGGATCTTCGAAATATTTCTTTTCGGCCACAAATCCACCAATAATTGGTCCAATAACTGGTCCTGCCATCGGTGCCAAACAGAATAACGTCATTGCAACACCAATTTCTGTTGGCTTCCAAATATCAGTAATTGTACCTCCAGCAATTGCTAATGCACCTGATGAAGTTAAACAAGCAAAAAATCTCAAAACCAAAACATCTTTAATATGGTTTGATAATCCAGCACCCATGATGAATACATTGAAACTGGTAAACTATCACAGTAAACAACCTTACGTCCAAATAACTCCGATAATGGTGCCGCAATTGAAGGACCAAATGCCAATCCTAGCAGGTAAAATGTTAAACCAGCCAAACCTAATGTTTGACTAATGCCCCATTTCTCCTGCATTTCAGGAACAGCATCAACATAGATAGATGAACCTAAAGTAATAACCAAACATAAGAAAGCTGTTGTCATTGTACAGAATTATCTTTTCCAAGTTGGCCGGTTGTATGGACAATCTGGGTCGTCAGGGGAATCCCGATCAATATTTTTGACTTCATAACCAACGACTTCGGGATCTTCTTCTTCCGTTTCTTCAGCCGGTTTCGAGTTTTCTTCTGGTTGGTCGGTAATAGTTGTTGCAAGATGAGAAATACGTGATGAAATTTCAGTTAATTCTCTGTCCAATTCATCTTCATACTCATCTTCTTGATCTCTATTTGAAACGGATTTTTCAAAATCTTCTGTACTTGATAAATCATATTTTGGATTGGATTTCATTGAAACTGTTTTTTTGAGCTTATCTCTTCGTCTTCATCCTCATTCGATGCCACAGCCCGAGTTCCATTATAAGTTGACATTTCAGGATCAGAATCGCGTGATGAATTGTCATCCAAATTGTATGCATCTTGAAATGATTCTTGTGCAGATTCATATTGTGAATTTGGCAACGATGATCTCAAAGAAGGCATTTTAACACAAATTAGCTAAAAATATTGATATTATTTGAAATTAAAAGCAGAACAGTTTCGAATAAGAAATAATCTTAGATTTTAATAGAATATTTTGAAATTTAATGCAAATAAAAAAAAAACTGGATTAATTTTTGATAAAAGCAATCTTTGCTAAAAAAATAGATATAAATCTGTAAAGATGCATATTGAGATATACAAAGGCTATAAAGAGTGTAAAGAGGGAGGAGAATTGGGTTTTTTATGCTGTTCTCAAGTAAAAGACCATGAAATCTGTCTGAGTTTATCTCGCACAATTCGGAAATAGTTGCATCGGAAAAACATTTTTGCCGATAATAAATACAGATACAGCCACGGACAAATTCTACCAACCACGACTGAGTCCACACTTAAATGACACCCTTGTTATATTTAGATACAGAGAATGTGAATAAAGGTATTGCGGTGAGATATTGATGCTGATTTAATAATGGATAACGGTGCAAACAAGTAATTATAATTTAATATTGTCACACCAAACAAACATAATAAGGTTGGTATATAAATCCCATGCAGTGGTGTTTTCAGTGATTCTGCACCTTCTAGTCTTTTTACCTTCCATCTTCATTATGTAGTTTACTTAGAAAGAAGAGAAAGGGCCAAGTATCCGAGATGCAGAAATTTTAAAAAATTCCAACATGAAAAAAAAAATGTCAATTAATTATTTGTCTACTACTTACTTCCTACATATCACGATTATTAATTATTTTTTTATCAATTATTTTATTATTAATTACTGCTAGTATTATAAACCACTTTTTTTCACGTCTTTTAATTAAATTTATTAGACTTTACCATTTTTTAATGCCTCCTCCTTCTGCTGTCTCAACATCGCTGACCAACCATACTTGGATCTCTCTCTCAGTGCTGGGCCATATTTATCAAAAATCCATGGAACTGGTATCATAACACACGCAATAAATGCAAATATTGAAACACCCCAGTAAACATGTAGATTTTCCATCATTTGAACAGTAAATAATGGAAACACAGAGGAAATTGTATATCTTGCCAGATTATTGGCAGCTAGTGCAGACGCAACCGAAATCGGTGGATATGCCATTGAAAAATATGTCACAATTGAAAAAAAAATTAAAACTAGTGAAAAACCAAATAGGACGCCAGCTGCAATTGGTGCCATCCAGTGAACTGAATGTCTTGATGTCCATGCCAACCAAAATAACGATGGACCAAACGACAAAGAACCGACTTTACAGGGTAATAATCTTGACTCAGGGGTTGGTGGTATCTTTTCCCCGTTTTTATCTTTCATACCGATGTAACCATCCGGATATCTTTTAAAGAAAATAAATCTATCCATATATAGATACAATGCAGCACCGAATAATAAGCCAACTCCAACACCTAAAAATGCCAAACCTGACACTCCTAATGTCATATGATAAATACCCCTAAAAATAACAGGGAATGCCTCAAAGAAACCAAACAAAACCGCAAAAACAAATGCTGCATAAATTGAAAAAACTAACACAATCGGCTCAACAAATAACATTTCAATAGGTTTTAAGAGGGTGATGAAAACAATTGCAAGCAAGAAGTTTCCTAAACTCATTGTTTGCTTGATTTTTTTACCTCTTTTTATCAACCTTCTTTTAAGTATAATTGGCTTGTAAGTTTCCGCCATCACATATAATGGTATAAATATAGTAGCTGCAAAAAATAGATTAACCCACATTGTCCATCTTAATCCACCAACAACATGTGGATCTTCGGAATATTTCTTTTCGGCCACAAATCCACCAATAATTGGTCCAATAACAGGTCCCGCAAATGGTGCCAAACAGAATAACGTCATTGCAAGACCAATTTCTGTTGGCTTCCAAATATCAGTAATTGTACCTCCAGCAATTGCTAATGCACCTGATGAAGTTAAACCAGCAAAAAATCTCAAAACCAAAACATCTCTAATATGTTTTGATAATCCAACACCCATGATGAATAACATTGAAACTGGTAAACTACCACAGTAAACAACCTTACGTCCAAATAACTCCGATAATGGTGCCGCAATTGAAGGACCAAATGCCAATCCCAGCAGGTAAAATGTTAAACCAGCCAAACCTAATGTTTGACTAATGCCCCATTTCTCCTGCATTTCAGGAACAGCATCAACATAGATGGATGAACCTAAAGTAATAACCAAACATAAGAAAGCTGTTGTCATTGTACAGAACCATCTTTTCCAAGTTGGCCAATTATACGGACAATCTGGGTCGTCAGGGGAATCCCAATCAACATTTTTGACTTCATAACCAACAACTTCAGGATCTTCTTCTTCTATTTCTTCGGCCAGTTCCTCCTTTTCTTCTGTTTGGCCGGTAACTGTTCTTGTAAGACGAGAAATACGTGTTGAAATTCTTGTCAATTCTTTGTCCAATTCATCTTCATACTCATCTTCTTGATCTCTATTTGTAACGGATCTTTCAAAGTTCTTTGCACTTGATAAATCATAATCGGGATTGGATTTCATCGTCACTGTTTTTTTTAAGCTTAATTCTTTATCCTCATCGTCGTTCGATGAAGCACTTTGAACTGGATTATAAATTGACGTTTGTGGATCAGAATCGCTTGATGATGTGTCATCGAAATTTTGTGCATCTTGAAATGATTCCTGCGCAGATTCATATTGTGAATTTGGCAACGATGATCTTGAAGAAGACATTTTTAAGCGAATAAATTAAAAGCAGAACGAGTTCGAATAATAAGTAATTTTAAACTATGATGGAATATCTTGTAATTTTAATGAAAATATTTTGAAATTTTTAAAGAAAACAATCTGAATTAACTAATTTCTGATAAAAAAAACAATCTTAATTTTTTGGATAATACAAACAGAATTAAAAAAATGATTTACAAACAGAAAAAAAGATGATTTGGTTAAAAGATAGAACGCAAAATATGAAATGAAAATCAACCAAATTAGAATAAGATAAAAAAAACGATATAAAACTGTCGGTGAAATTGTATTTCAATCTATTGTTCTAAGCCCAAGTTGCTCTGTTGTCCTATAATTTGTCCGAATTTTACTAGTTTTCTTGGAAATAGTAGCATACTAGGTATCCCTGAACTGAGCTATAATAGTGTATTTGGATTGTAGTTTAGGTTTTATACATTCTGTTTAATAGTGGATATACGTAGTTTAAAAAATGTACCAAGTGAAGAGTAATTTCCCCGAAAAATAAATACAGATAGTGCAGAGAGAAAATTCTGCCAACACAACGGAGCCCCCTACTTGGTTGGCATATTCGTTATCTTTACACAGACCTTTTAGATACAGGCATTACGGACAGACTGAATAATGGTTCTGCAGTGGAATATGGATACAGGTATTGCAGTGTGAAGTTGATGCTGAGTTGATAATTGATAACAGTGGAAGCAACTTCTGTCTCAAAGAAGACTGATTTCATCAGAAACGTACCGAATTATAACCGGAAGATGATCAGGAGAGTTTTCAGCCGGCGCATTCAGCCGGGGCCGATTGACCGACGCGTCGACGCGTCGGTCGTCCTAGATACTCGTCGTCGGCAGTCGCTACATTTTTTTTCATTTTCATTTTCTCGACGCGTCGATCTCATCCTATGTCCTCGACTTTCTTTCACCACCGGAATACACAACAGCTGTGGTCCAAGAAAACACCAATTAGAGCACTCTATGTGTTCTTGATTATTGATCGTTGGCTGGATACTTTCATTACAGTCGTTATCCAGATAATGGTAAGAATTACCCCATTGCGACATCGCTACACCGACTCTCCGAGGATTGATAAACAAGTATTGGAGTTCCAACGGGGTGCAGGCGAATGTCCGATAAAAATAGGGGTTTAGGAGTTAACGAAACCGAGCCTGAATCGAAATCGACAAATTTCTTGATCAACAAGGGAATAGGACTCGAGTCCTGGATTGCGATTGGGTGTGTAGTGTTAGTAATACAAAGACAATGCAATTTAAATCCAATCCAATATTACGCACAATTCAATTGCAATTCCAGTTTAATAAATGAACAGCACTCACTCACTGTTAGGCAAATTCTGGTTTGTATGCGGCAGTAGATCTGAATTGAGTGAGCATGAGCATGAGCATGAGCATGAGTGTGAGCGTGAGAATGAGAATGAGCATGTTCCACTGCAAATACCACCACACTGCTAAACTGGCCAGTGCAAGACCATTGAAAAGAGTATAAATTGTCCATAGACCCCAATGTTCCATTTTACGTTCTTAGTTGAGCATTGAGGAGTTGGAAGAAAAAAAAAACCCTGTAGCTCTTCACCGTTAAAAAAAAAAAATTCCACCGCAGAAAAGAGGGGGTTAATGTCCAAATGCGGGGGTTTCCAAACTTAGCGGTGATAAAGACCAACACCACAAGTGGTAAGTGGCAGTGGCAGTGGCAGTGGCAATGGCAATGGCAAATGGCAGAAGGAGCAAGAGTTGGAGTAAATATCCAGAGGCTGTAGCTCAGAAGCAGATGACGTTGTTCTGTACCGCCTCATCTGAGGGTGTCAGAAGGTAAATGGGTGATAGACCCACATCACATGTCCCGACATGTTCAACAAATATCTATCTAGGTGCAAAATCCGCAAATTACAGTAAATTAAAACAAAATCTGTAGAATACAACAACTACAACCACAGGTACAGCTACAACTACAACTACGTCAGCCATCAAAACCAAACAGAATCGTCGGACATCGTGCCGAGGAATCGAAACCATTTCAGATTGTGTGTGGAAACACCGCTTACTGGGCTGTCTCGCTGTAAGCCCAGAATTATGGTAATATCGGATAAAGTAGAGCATAATAGTGCAAAATGCTATTATGTGGTAATAGCTAGTAATAATTATCCTCTACAGTAGTATTAGGTAATATACCATATCGCATTACATAGTGCTTTACACTGTTATATTGTTGATTTAGATCTAATGTCCGAAGTTCGGTCTTGCACTTTTCATTTCTTCATTCTTCTTTTCCTCATCTATATTCAATAGATTTACTAGTATATTCAAAGTAATATCCACAGTAATATTCACAGTCAAATGACAGTCAAATGACAGTCAAATGACAGTCAAATGACAGTGTCAACTCTTAACTCCACCGAATCGCCTACTCCACCCATTCCAACCCTAATTAACCCAATAGTAAAAATAAAATTGGGTAAAATTTTTTTGTTAGCACAATAGGTGCATGACAGCCTTGATATTTTTTTTTTTATTTGTTTTGGGTATGGTGTTCAAGTGGAGAAGTTAGAGTTTTATAATCACCATTACATGGTTTGCTCTAATCCGATAAGTATAAAAACGAGTGGATTTCTCTTGCATGTAGAAAAGTGTAGGTTACAAGTAGAATACCTAGTTGTATTATTTTATCAATCTATTATTCTTTCCTTGTGCTAAGTTACATATTACTCTATACTATACTATACTATTATCCAACTCGATGCTTAGATTTTCCACACGTAGTGCTTTTCAAGCAACCAAAACTCAATCGAGAATTTCATCAGGTGTTTTGAGATTTTACTCGCAATATCCATTGTCTCAGACCATCACGCTACCAACCGGACAAACATATGAACAACCAACGGGATTATTCATTAACGGTGAATTCGTCACTTCCAGACAACACAAGACTTTTGAAGTTCTAAACCCTTCCACCGAAGAAGAGATCTGTCACGTCTACGAAGCCAGAAACGATGATATCGACTTGGCGGTGGACGCCGCCACCAAGGCGTTCCACTCCAGTTGGTCGAAATGCGACCCTGCCATCCGTGGCAAGTACTTACTGAACCTTGCAGACTTATTTGAAGCCAACAAGGACACCTTGGCTGCCATTGAATCCCTGGATAACGGTAAAGCTCTTGCTTCTGCCCAAGGTGACGTTGGTTTGGTGATCAACTATCTGAGATACTGTGCCGGATGGGCCGACAAATTAGACGGTAGATTGGTCAACACCGGTAACGATTACTTCAACTACGTCAGAAGAGAACCAATTGGTGTGTGTGGTCAAATCATTCCTTGGAATTTCCCACTATTAATGTGGTCATGGAAGATTGGTCCAGCTCTTGCTGCAGGTAACACTGTCGTCTTGAAGACTGCTGAATCTACACCATTGTCTGCTTTATACGCTGCCAAATTAGTCAAAGAAGTTGGTATCCCAAAGGGTGTTGTTAACGTTGTCTCAGGTTTCGGTAAGATTGCCGGTGAAGCTATCGCTCAACATCCAAAAATTAAGAAAATTGCATTCACAGGTTCCACTGCAACTGGTAAACATATTATGAGAGCAGCAGCTGACTCCAACTTGAAGAAGGTTACCTTGGAATTAGGTGGTAAGTCTCCAAACATTGTCTTCAAGGACGCCGACTTGAAGAAGGCTGTTCAAAGTTTAATTATTGGTATTTTCTACAACTCTGGTGAAGTCTGTTGTGCTGGTTCAAGAGTTTTCGTTCAAGAAGAAGTTTACGATCAAGTTCTAGAAGAATTCAAGGCTGCCGCTGATCACCTAAAGGTTGGTAACCCATTTGAAGAAGGTGTCTTTCAAGGTTCCCAAACTTCTCAACAACAATTAGATAAGATTTTAGGTTACGTTGATTTAGGTAAATCTGAAGGCGCAACCTTAGTTTCAGGTGGTGAAAGATTAGGTGCTAAAGGTTACTTTGTTAAGCCAACTATTTTCTCAGATGTCACCCCAGAAATGAAGATTTACTCTGAAGAAATCTTTGGTCCATTTGCCGTTATCACCAAATTCAAGACTGCCGATGAAGTTATTGAGCTGGCTAATGACTCCGAATATGGTTTAGCTGCTGGTATCCATACCACATCTCTTGATACTGCCACCTACGTTGCAAACAACTTAGAAGCTGGTACAATCTGGATTAATACTTACAATGATTTCCATCAAACCATGCCATTCGGTGGTTACAAGCAATCCGGTATTGGTAGAGAAATGGGTAGAGAAGCTTTCGAAAACTATACCCAATGGAAGACTGTTAGAATTGCTGTTAACGATAAACCACAATAAATTAAATAGTTGCTGATTTTTTAAATAATATGTTATTTTTATATTTATGAATGAAACGAAATTAAATTATTGAATTTAATTAAAAGTATGATAATGATAATCATCGGAGTAGGTAGTGATAATAACGATGATAAGTAGTAATACGATAACGAATAGTGGTACGACGATGAACAATGGTATGAATATTATAAATGTTGTGAATGGTAACAATAGTAAAGATAGTAGTAGGCGTACTAGTTAGCAACAAGGAAACACGTTCGCAACAAACAAAATTTCTTGTTTAGCCGCCGGAATGTAAACAGTGCAAAATATTTTTTTTCAGTTTCGAGGCTATTGAATAATAGTAAACAAATAAACAAAGCCGAGATTTGATTAATCAATTATCTGGGTACACATTTCATTGCTTTCATCTTATAAACAAACTTCTAGATATCCACAATCCATAATATATTTAATCAATCCTTTTTCCTTCATTAGATCAAATCCCAAGTAGTTTCATTGCTATGCCAATATCGATAACTAGTGAATCTATTGAATCTTTTTTTCAGGATGATTCAATAGATAATTTTAATGGTAATAACGTAGACAATGAAAATAATTTTGAAATGTCACAATTATTAGAAAATTTTAAGGAAAACGAACCAATATTTGATAATGAATTCCTATATCCAACACCCAAAAATTCTGAAATTGCAATAATTGAAAATGGCAAACTAATTCAAGGTACAGCTGAAGCAATTATAACATATATAACGTCACCCGAAATAATTGACTACCAATTTTTAATTGATTTGTTTTTAACCTTCAGATCGTATATTGACTCATTGCCATTATTAGAATTATTACTCTGTAGATTAACTTGGTGTTTAAAAAGGTCATTATCAGACGATGAAAGTATTAAAACAATTGGTAAACTATCTTTAATTAGAACTTTCGTGACAATTAGACATTGGCTACTAAATCATTTTCAAGATGATTTTATTAATAATATTCAACTACGACAATTATTCACATCAACGATAAATGAGATTTCAAAATACCCAATTTATGTTGGTGATGATATAGACAACATCCAATCAAAAACAATCATGGATTTAAAAAAAACTTACGCAATTTTGTGTGATCTTTATTGGGATACAAAAATTTTAGAAAATATCAGTAATAATAATAAAACTTTATTACATTTTAAAATATTATCATATGAAAATATTTCAACTTCAAGATTATCAACCTTGGGTTTGAAACAATTACAGGATCCAAATATTCGTAGATCGAGTATTCTAACAATGATTGATCGTCAGTCAACAAGCTCAATTAATATGCTAATAAATAAAAATAAAGACATTCACGAAAATACATTGGAAAGACTATTAAATTCGACAAATATTAATAATACTAGGTATAATAATAATTACGACAATAAATTATCGAATTTTAATAGTGATATATTTATCCTGCATCCAAAAGCATCATTGAATGCTTTAGAAAGTTATAATAAGAAATTTTCAATTCCTGATAGTAAAAGTTTGGAACAAATCTATTCACATTTATTACATGATTTTAGAGGTACCCCATTACGAGGGGTTATTTCATTGGATAAGGTTAATAATAGAAATAAAGAAGATAGTGATAACAGTAGTTCAAGTGATGTTGAAAACGAAAATGGATTTACAATCAGAGGTCAAATTGAAATTTTTAAAGAAAGTAAAGTTGATAAAATTAAATCATCAGTTCCATTGAAAAAAGTTGAGATTAATACAATTATTAAGCCCAAGAAACAAATATTAACACCACAGCCACAGCCACAATATCAGTCTCAATCACAATATGTTAAACCAAAAGTTAAATCAAATAAGAAGAGAAGTTTTTTGTCTTCAATGTTTCATAATACCGAAGAAAAAGAGAATTATCCAATTCAACGACCTATTAGAAGGCAAGAACCAATCAGTAGTAAACAAAAAGTTGAAAAAGTCGAATCAAAGCCTAGCATAATCCAAAGTTTGGAGAATTCAATTGATACAAAAGATAAAGTGGATTTATTAGGCTCCAGAATTATCGCAGACTATAAGTCATTAATAAATATGCCAACATTTAAAAGAAGGTTATCCAAACAATTGTTATCAAATAATAGGAAAAGTGTTCTATCAACTGCAATTGATTTAAATTTTTTTGATGAAATGTCATTAGCTGAGTCTCCAACTAAACACAGAGGTACTAATAATGGTGAAAACTCACAGCAGTTATCTGACAATACAGATAATAATAAATCTTTTCAGACTCCATCAGTTACAATGAACTGGTCCAATTCTTTAGATGTCTCAAATTCAATGCAAGATATTGTTGATATGGACATGAATCATGATGCGGTTGATCAAAATAACACTGGGAATTCAATTTCAATTTCACAAAATGAAATGGACAATGTTTCGATGATTCCTTCTGACATAAGTTCGCCAAAGTCAATTGTTTTAAAAAAGATTTCAAGTTATCATTCCTCAGTTGATGACGAAATTGAAACTGATGTTATTGAAGATTATGAAATTGAAAACCCTGAAAAAGATATTAGACAATCTTCTAGTTTTTTATCAGTTAATCGAAAAGATATCAAATCAATAAAAAGCCAGGAAGATTTTAATCAAACACTAGGTAATGAAATTTCAAATGTTTCAATGACGCCTTCGGTGTCAGTTGAACATGAAATTGAAGATCAAAATATAAATTATGGCACTGAAAATGAGGATACGCCTCAAATACCAAGAACTCCACCATTAAAAAATCAAAACTCTAATCCATATACTACTGATCCAATTACACCAACACAAACTGAAAATGCATTCATTGATATTATACATAGAAATAGTAATATTAATAGCCTCAATAATAATAGCAACAACAATTTACGAAATACCTATTCTTCTATTGCTAGTCAACATGAATGGACTAATAACAGATTCTCAGTCAATGTCATTGGTAGAAATAGTGTTATATCAGCAAAATCTTACATGACTTATGATTCTGATTTTTCAATTTTAACAAATAAACGTAATAAGGAAGAAGAACAGAAATATAAATTAAGAAAGAAAAATGCAATCTCTGATTTTAAATTATTTTCTCCGAATAAAGAACATAAAAAGGAAGAAATACTGTCATCGTCATTATCAATATTTGATAATTCGGCAAATTCTGAAAGTTTCAATCTGGACTATCTCGAGTTTTTTAAGGAATTACCCTTCCATGAAGGTTTTAACAATAAAGACAGTCATGATAACCACTCCTCAACTGATGATAGTTTCATAAGTAGAAAAAGTATTAAAACAACGGTTTCGATGATTCCATCACCAACACCATCGTGTACGATGCCATATCCTGGAATTTCCCAAACTGCAATTGCAGAATTAGCTGCAATACCTGATGAAAAAATTAGTTGTAATCCAATTGATTATGCATTGAGTAAATTACGTGGTGAAACGGTTCCAAATTTTACTATTGAAATTGGATTGAATGATGAAGCAAGGGAAGAACATCATCCAACCGAGGAAGAATCTCATTTAAAACACGCAGTTGCAATTGTTTGTAAATCACCATCAAGATTACCGAATATTCATAATATTGACAACGTTAGTGAGGATTCTGTTGATGAAGTTAATTTGGAGAATAAAGTGAGAGACTTATTCATTTCACCCAATCCAAATAACGGAACATTTGAAGGAAACAGTGGTAACTCAATTGATAACAACGAAGCAGTTGATTTAAATTGTAATAATAACTTTAAATCACCTTCACCAGCAAAAAAAGGTTCGTCATCTTCATTCTTTAAACAAAACGATGCTTCTACATCATCATTTTTTAAACAAAATAATGATAGCAGTATGATATTAATGAGTGGAGTTAATACAAACAAGGTGATAAAAGATAATGATGGAGAAAAATCTTTTTTTGACATGCAATCCCTACGAGCAACGCCAAAGGCACTACCAAATGGTACCGAATGGAAAAAACTAAGTGTTGAAGAAACAATGAAGAATGGTTCTCATATCCCATTCATATTTGGATTTGAATCCGAATTATTAGTTAGCCAAATGACATTAATTGAAAGAGATATCTTAATGGAAATTGATTGGAAAGAATTAATTGATTTAAAATGGGATCAGCCTTTAGTTCCATTTAATTCATGGTTAAAATTATTATTGGATTCACCGAAGAAGTCAGGATTGCAGCTAACAACATTGAGATTTAATCTAATGAATAATTGGATTATTTCAGAAATTTTGTTATGCAAAAATATTAATTTAAGAATTTTAACAATTACAAGATTTATCCAGTTAGCTAAAATTTGTAAAAAATTACAAAACTATGGCACTTTATTTCAAATCATGTTAGCTTTAAATTCAGATGTCATGAAAAAGTTGAAAACTACCTGGATTAGAATTGATCCTGGAACAATGTTAATGTTTAAAGAACTAAAAGATATTACATCATCCAATAAAAATTTTGAAAATTTTAGAACTGAAATAAATAACATATTGCCTTCAAAGGGCGTGATCCCATTTTTAGCATTAGAATTAAGTGACTTAACTGCAAACTCGGATGAGCCAACTATTATTAAGTCAAAACAAACTTTTGAAATTGATGATGAAATTGAATCTGTATCATCTTCATCTACCGATGGTTACGAGTTAATTAACTTCAACAAATTCAGAACTGGAGGCGATATTGTTAAAAAAATATTAAGATTTATTGAATGGACCAAATTTTATAATTTTAAGTGTGATAATGAAGTTTTATCAAAATGTTTGTATATTAGCTCTTTAAGTGAGGAGGAAATGGAATACTGTCTGGAGCAAATGGACAGTCCATAGTTTTACGTTAATTATTAATAATTTTTTTTTCTCCTTTGCTTTATTTTTTATACTGTCCCTTATTCTTCTCTTTCTTATATAATAATGATAATTACCTATAATACTTGTAATGTAATGATCAATGATCAAAAATGCAATACCTAGAAACTAAAAAAATACTTTGCCCAAAGTGGAACGATTTCAGTTACGCCCAATACTTAAGAAGTCTATGCAACATAAAGATTTATTGAAAAATTCCATTTTGGGAAGTTATGAACCACACTATAAGCGCACAATTTCCATATGGAGAAGCCATTATACCTACACATAAGAAGCAAAAAACTACCAATCGTGCATATGACAAAGTATTGAAACATCATCTGGTTGAAGAACTAGAAAGGGCAAAAGATAAGATTACTCCGTCTAGATTGTAACTGTATTTTACTATATTATACGGAACTACTGCTTTAACCGACTGATAACTTATTCCAGGAAGGCCATAATGTCTGCAATGAGCAACTTAGAACCGAACACGTATGTTACATAACCATTCAATATTCCATATATTTTTTATAAATTCCTATACACTCCGAAGTTTGACAATGTTTACTAACAATCTTTGTAATTTTTTTTCATTTTAATGCTATAGACGTTGTTGGATTTCTAACGATCAATTGGGTTGGTTGGCTGTCACTGTGGCTAAAATCACCAAAGAAAGAGACAAATATAAAATTGAATTGTTTAATGATGAAAACACACATGAAAAATTCATTATTGAAACTGACAATTTAAATGAAGACAATCCAGACTTACCAGTACCAAGGAATTTTGACGATGCATTGGATGATCTAACCACACTGTCACATTTGAATGAGGCATCCGTGCTAAATGCAATTAAACTTCGATATCAATTGAAAAAAATATATACCTATTCTGGTATTGTTCTTGTCGCAATGAATCCATTTGAAAAAATGGAACATTTATATACCCATCAAGTTATTGAGCAGTATGAATCCGGAAGTAAAAAAAAACAACCACCACATTTATTTGCGATTGCTGAAGAAACCTACAGATGCATGATTAAGAATAATGAAAATCAATCGATTGTCGTTTCAGGTGAATCAGGTGCAGGTAAAACTGTGTCTGCTAAATATATTATGAGATTCTTTGCAAGCGTAAATTCAAATTCTTTAAAGCCACATTCAATGTCAAAAATTGAAAGACAAATTTTAGCTACCAATCCAATAATGGAGGCTTTCGGTAATGCTAAAACCACAAGAAATGATAATTCATCAAGATTTGGTAAATATTTAGAAATTTCATTTGATAGAGATACAAACATCTGTGGTGCAAATATCAGAGTTTATTTGCTTGAACGTTCAAGATTAGTATTCCAAGCAAAAGCTGAAAGAAATTACCATATTTTTTATCAAATGATTGAAGGATTGGATGAAAAGACAAAAAAATCATATAGCTTAACATCAGCCAGTGATTTTAATTATTTGAATCAAGGTATTTCTCCCAAAATTGATGGTGTTGATGATAATGAGGAGTTCAGAATAACTTGTGACGCATTATGTTTGGTTGGTATTGATAACTCGAAACAATTAGAAATTTTTAAAATTTTATCTGCATTATTACACATTGGTAACATAGAAGTCAATAAATCTAGAACAGATGCTAATCTGTCTCCGGATGACCCCCATTTAATTAAAGCCTGTGAACTTTTAGGTATAGATTCTGCAACTTTTGCCAAATGGATTATTAAAAAACAAATTGTTACAAGATCAGAGAAAATCATTTCAAATTTAAAATATCATGAAGCTATTGTGGCAAGAGATTCTGTTGCGAGATATATTTACGCTACAATGTTTGATTGGTTAGTTGATCATATCAATTCTGATTTGTGCCCATCAGATTTCGGTGAAAAAGCAGAAACGTTTATTGGTGTTTTAGATATTTATGGGTTTGAACATTTTGAAAAAAATTCTTTTGAGCAATTTTGTATCAATTATTCCAATGAAAAGTTACAACAAGAATTTACACAGCATGTTTTTAAAATTCAACAGAATGAATATATTAAAGAAGGAATCGAATGGTCGTTTATTGAATTTTCTGATAATCAATCATGCATTGACGTTATTGAAACTAGAGGTGGCATTTTATCTCTTCTGGACGAACAGTGTAGACTACCTTCAGGTTCAGAGATTTCATGGGCAGAAAAAATGTTTCAATCACTTACGAAACCACCACATAACAAAGTTTTTAAGAAAACAAGATTTGGTAGCGATAAATTTATTGTGTCTCATTATGCATTAGATGTCACTTATGATATCGAAGGATTTTTAGAAAAAAATAGGGACTCGGTGTCTGATATCCAAAATGAAACGTTGAAAGCAACATCAAACGCTTTCCTTTTAGAAGTCTTAGAGTCTTCTGATAGATTAAAAGAAAGAGAAATTGCTACAAGCAGTAGTTTAAATTCAAGAGCAAATTCTCAAACTTCTATACCCACTAAAAACGCTGATTCAGGTAAACTACTATCATCATTTAAAATATCTTCATCCAATGGTGGTAGATTAAAAAAGCCTACTCTAGGTTCAATTTTTAGATCTTCATTAATTGACCTAATGAATATTATTAACTCAACTAATGTTCATTACATTAGATGTATTAAACCGAACCAATCGAAAAAACCATGGGAATTTGACTCGATGATGGTTCTTGGTCAGCTTAGAGCATGTGGTGTCTTGGAAACTATTAAAATGTCATGCGTTGGTTTTCCTTCGAAAGCAACATACTTTGACTTTTTAGACAGATTTATTCTTTTGTTGCCTTATGAAGATGAAGTTAATTTTGCTAGAGGCCAAGTGACTTCACAACAAGAATTGAAAAAACTTAGTTGCCTGATTTTGAATAAATATATAAATGATAATAAAAGCTATCAAGTTGGTACAACCAAGATTTTTTTCAAATCTGGTGTTTTAGGAACTTTAGAAACAGCAAAAACTAATAAGATAAGAGATGCAGTTATTGTAATTCAAAAAAATTTCAGATGCTATCAAGGAAGGAGACAATATTTTGAGGCAAGAATTTCATTAATCAAGTTGCAATCTTTAATAAGAGGAGTTTTGGTTCGTAATAGAATTAAACGAAAAAATATTAGTTGTATTAAAATTCAGTCTTTGGCTAGAGGATATTTGCTTAGAAGGACATTTGATGAAGCCATAAAAGGAATAATTGAATTGCAAGCTTTTACTCGTGGTGAAAAATCAAGAAATATTTTGGAAAAATTAAGACAAGACTTAAAAGCTGAAGAAGAGTTGAGAATAGAACAAGAAAATGTAAAAATAAAAGCGAAAGCAGATGCAGAAAAGAAAAAACAACTAGAATTAGAAGAAAAGGAAAGAGAATTAAAAAGAAAAACAAGGGAGAAACTGGATAAGGAGAAGGAGAAGGAGAATAAGGAAAAACAGAAACAAAATGAGAATTCTACTTTTCATGGTAATGGTATTATTAGACCATTCGAAACATCTTCCAAAAAAGAAATTGAACTTGTTGATCAAGATACTAATTCTAATAATGTGGCAGATTCAGATGAGAGCTTGATTTCTTCTAAACCTGAAAGATATCTAGCTCAGGCTATTAGAAATCTGAATTTAAGAATTCAACGAGTTTCATTAACTATGTCCAAATACAACACTGCAAATACCCAAGAAGTTGCTTTTACCATATCTCTAAAGTTACGAAATGAGTTTAATGAAGATATTAACAAAGCCAAAAAAGCATTAATCCAAATCAAATCAGATGACCCATCAGAAGATTATAGCCAACAGTGGAGACAAAGTCTAAATTCTGTATTTGTTCCGCCATCCCTTAAAAGTCAAGACAGTATGGAAACTGGATTATCTAGAGCCCCAACCAAAACTGATATTGAGAACAATTTGTTTTCAGCTAAAACCGACTTGCACAGTTACATTAACAATTCCAGTTCTGTGTCTGTAACAATAGCAAGTTTATTGCTTAATGGTATGGAGCCACCACCTGAAGAAAGTGATGAAGTTATGACCAAGAGCGAGGTTTTATTTTATGGTAGACTTGTATCTAAAGTTTTGAGCGATATGTGGAAGTTGGGTATGAATAAGGAATCTGTTTCGTTTTTGCATGAAATTCTTGTAATTTTTAAGAGTAAATTAGAGAAAGTTACAGATCCAGAAGAAATTATATTTTATGGTGCGTTTTTATTGAACAATATGAATGAAATCCGTAAATTCATTACGGAAACTCGCCGTATAGCAATGTCAGATTTTGATGGTAAGGGATTTATTTTGGCAGATGAAAGAAAAGAATACTTGAAAATTTTATTAATTATAAAAAGATATTTTGATGCATCGTTTAATGTTTCATATAATATATGGATGAAGGTTATTATTCACCTATTGGACCGACGGAGCATTGATGCAATAGTTCTGGATGAAACATTATATTCAGCAAGAAAATCGACTGATGTTTATTTTAGAAAATTATTTCATGAAGGTCCGAAATACAAAATGTTTGATGTTTTAGCAACGTTTAATAATGTTTATTTGGCGATGATTACCAACCTTGTTGAGAAAAAAATCTTATTTTCAGTTATGCATGACATGTTGATATTCGTCGATATTGTTTGTTTTAATGATGTTATCAAACGAAGCAGGTTTTTATCTGTTGAAAAAGGAATAAAGTTAAAATATAATATTTCATTATTGATTGATTGGTGTCAAAAACATTGTGTTCCAGATTCACCTGGTAATTTAATGCATTTGTTGCAACTATGTCAAATTTTACAGCTTCAAAAGCAAGGTCTTGATAATATTGAAGTCATTGCGTTAGCATGTGATTCATTAACAAAAGCACAGATTGAGAAAATTCTTTTAGAATCTAAATCTACCACTCCAATAACTAAAAGTTCAACAACATCCAAAAACACAGAAAAAAAGAAGGGTAATTCGGATCTTTGTATAACCATTGAAAAAGATTCTTTCCCGAATGCCTTTGTTGATACTTCATAAAGTAAATGAATTATAAAATGATTATTCTGATATTATCTTCATGTAAATATATATATATAATGTTTTGTAATTTTTTGTCTATAAAAAAAATTATGCAATATAAAAGCGGTAAAAAGTCTGTTTTAATGTCTGTCTTGTTTATAAGAATTTCAAACATTTTAATAAAAATAATACAATAAAAATGATGAAAACAAAGAAACTAATTTGTTTTTTATTTTTTTCAACTGCCAGATGTCTCTCTTTTAATTTTTCTAATACATCCAGTTGTGATTCAAAATCAGATAGAGAGTTGTTATTTTTTATCATATTTGATTTAACAACATCAATTCTAACATTTAAATCATTTAAATTATTAAATAAATCTTTTGAATTCAATTTTTTAAGGTCAGTTAATTTTTTCACTTTTAAATTCTCAATATACTTATCCATTTCTTTTAACTCATTGTTCAAAAGATTAATCATTTCCTCTAAATTTTGATATTTACTGTCTAATTCGTCTAATAATTTTTCATTTTCATTATCTAAAAGACTTAACCTTTTACCAAAATTATCCGTAATCATTTTATCTAAATCTTGAAACTGCTGTGTAATTTTAGGAAATAATTTCAAACGATTTGATGCTGAATCCTGAACACTGCCACTATTTGATAACGATGAAGATTTCAATCTTGAATTAGGCCTAGCATGAATACTTGAATGATCAGAATGAGATTGTGCACGATAGTGGCTTGGTGGTTTCATTAATCCACTGCTTGAACTCATTGTATTTGCACGTCCCTTCTGGTTAGTAGTAGATGTTGATAATGCCGTCACACCACCATCTGAAGGAGATGAAGCAGTTGTACTTGCTGAACCTGAACCTGAACCTGAACCTGATTGACTTGGAACTGCAACGGTCGGTGATGCAGGCACCAATGAAATATTTGGAACTGAAGAATTCACATGACTTGTAGACAATAATAAATTTGGTGAAGAAGGTGTCTGCAGCTGCTGTTTGTATGGTGATGAATTTATTGAGCTTTTTCCACTGTGGCTCGATAACTTTGAAGAATTTGATATTGAAGGTGTAGGAATTGGTAACGTCAAGAGTTGCGATTGAGGATTAGAATGTTGAAAATTGTTTTTATAAGATGTCTGTGGATTGCTGATATTACTACTATTATTATGATCACTTGATAAAAAACGCCGGTGTTCCTTACTTGGTGAATTTTTTGTTGCCAAACTAGAAGGTATCGAGTTTGATCTGGATTTTGAGTTGGCGAAAAGGATTGGAGCTGAAGAATTCATCACAGGTAATGCAGATAGTGAAGCATTTTGATGATGAGATGTAAATGAACCCGTATTTGAAACTTTGGGTATCGAATTAGATGTAGCTATATAATTCGGTGAATAAGACGTGGAATTTGAAGATTCTGCAGATAACAAAGCAGAACCGCTTAGGGTTGAAGGTCGTCTAGAATGTACTGTTTCTCCAACATCGTGCACCATTGGCGGAGCTTCTAGGAATTCATCTGAAAGATAACCAGCGCTCGAATTCGGCTGGTGAGATGTAGTGATATCAAGTGTTGATAAACTTGAAGGACTATCAGAAGACGTAAACGGAGAAGCCAGCTTGTTGAGTTTTTTCTTTAAATCTGATTTCTTGGCAGGAGATAAATGTACAGATACCATAACTAGCAGCTCACTTATAAGGTCACAATGTAATAATAATACAACCTATAGCTGGTGGTACTAAATCTATATAAAACCATCCAGATTAAGACATTTCATGTTGAAATCTATTGTGGCTGAACAATTATACTTTTTGAGGCTGAGTAATCAATGATCTACGGCATATTTGAAGTGTACAGTATAATATTTTTATGTCAGATATGCCAATTGAAAACGCGAAAACGGATCAAAATCGACGCGTCGATGGCGCGTTAATTTTTTGCATCAAAAAGAAATTCAATGAGTTTCGCTTTTTTTTTTGTTTCTCACCAAAAAATTCTAAAACAAACAAATCATTCGGTTGTTTTTTTGTGTTTTCTTTTCGTTCTCATTAGGCTCCCTGTCATTAACACATTTTATAGAGTTAATTATATATTGTCGATTGGGTTTTAATTCATCCTCTATAGATACCCACACATTTACAATTAATATAATGGAAATATCAACTGTGCATTTTGAACCCGGAACGTATGTATTATTATAATTAACTAGTTAAAAATCATAGTGTCAATAAAATACTAACATATTAAATTTAGCCGTTGTTGGATTCCTGACAAGGAAAAGGGATGGTTAGGTGTTCAAGTGACAGAAATGACTCACAAAAATGATAAATATCAAATTAAACTTGTTAGTGAAGAAGACCCAGAGAGAACATTCAATATTGAAACGGATAATTTGAATGATACGAACAAAGATTTACCATTAATGAGAAATCAAATGGAAACGGTGGAAGATTTAACAGAGTTATCGCATTTAAACGAACCTTCCATTTTAAATGCGATCAAGGTCAGATATTCACAATTCAATATTTATACTTATTCTGGTATTGTTCTAATTGCAACAAATCCCTTCCAAAGAAATGAAGAACTTTACTCCCAACATAGAATTCAAAGGTATGCATCCAAAAGAAGAGGTGAAGAAGAACCTCATTTATTTGCCATTGCAGAAGAAGCTTACAGATGTATGATAAATAATAATGAGAATCAATCAATTGTTGTTTCAGGTGAATCAGGTGCTGGTAAAACTGTGTCTGCTAAATATATTATGAGATATTTTGCAACTGTTGACTCAGATGCAAATAACCATGATATGTCTAAAACTGAAAAACAAATCTTAGCCACGAACCCAATCATGGAGTCTTTTGGTAACGCCAAAACTACAAGAAATGATAATTCATCAAGATTTGGTAAATATTTAGAAATTTTATTCGATAAAGAGACTGTTATATGTGGTGCTAAAATCAGAACGTATTTGTTAGAACGTTCAAGATTAGTTTTTCAACCTAAGACTGAAAGAAATTACCATATTTTTTACCAAATGATCCAAGGCTTGGATGATAAGACTAAAGATCAACTTGGCTTAGTATCAATTGAGCACTTTCATTATTTAAATCAGGGTGGCTTACCCCTAATTGATGGTATTGATGAGGTTAAAGAATTTAAAGACACTTGTGACGCTCTGAGTTTGGTTGGTATTAATGATTCAAAACAATTGGAAATTTTTAAAATATTATCTGCTTTATTACATATTGGTAATATTGTAATTCCGAAAACTAAAAATGATGCTAGTTTATCATCTGATGAACCAAATTTAGTAAAAGCATGTGAACTTTTAGGTTTGGACCCTGTTAACTTTGCAAAATGGACAGTTAAAAAACAGATTGTTACTAGATCAGAAAAAATTGTTTCAAATTTAAAATACAATGAGGCAATAGTGGCAAGAGATTCTGTCGCAAAATATATTTATGCGACCTTATTTGATTGGTTAGTTGAATATGTCAATTCTGATTTATGTCCGGCAGATATAGAAGATAAAGTTAAAACTTTTATTGGTGTTTTAGATATTTATGGCTTTGAACATTTTGATAAGAATTCTTTTGAACAGTTCTGTATCAATTATGCAAACGAAAAATTACAACAAGAGTTTACTCAACACGTTTTCAAATTAGAACAGGATGAATATGTTAAAGAAGAAATTGAATGGTCATTCATTGAGTTCTCTGATAATCAACCTTGTATTGATGTGATTGAAAACAGATTAGGTATTTTATCTTTATTGGATGAGGAATCAAGATTACCTGCAGGTTCTGATCAATCTTGGACTGAAAAAATGTATCAAACTCTGTCAAAACCACCTCATGATAATGTGTTTAAAAAACCAAGATTTGGTAATAATAAATTTATTGTTAGTCATTATGCCTTGGATGTGTCTTATGACACTGAAGGTTTTATTGATAAAAATAGAGATACGGTTTCTGATGGACAATTAGAAACATTAAAAAATTCAACAAATCCATTCCTGTTAGAAGTTTTAGGTACTATTGAAAAATTAGCTGCTAAGGTTGGCGCTGAACAACCAACAGAGAAACCGGGTAGAAAAGCTATTAAAAAACCAACCTTGGGTTCAATTTTTAAATTATCTTTAATAGATCTAATGAAAACTATTAATTCTACCAATGTTCATTATATTAGATGTATTAAACCTAATGAAGAAAAGAAAGCGTGGGAATTTGATCCAAACATGGTTCTGTCTCAACTAAGAGCATGTGGTGTTTTAGAAACCATTAAAATTTCTTGTGCAGGTTTTCCTTCAAGATCTTCATATCCTGAATTTGTTTTATCGTATGCTGTTTTGTTACCTTCCAAAGAGCGTGAAAAATTCTTAAGAAATGGAGGAAATGAGGAAGAAGCAAAAGAGATTACTAAAAGAATTTTAGAGGACACTATTTATGATGATCATAAATTTCAAACCGGTAAAACGAAAATTTTCTTCAAAGCGGGAATTTTAGGTTATCTAGAAAAGTTGAGATCTGATAAGATTAAACAATCTGCTACGATTATTCAAAAACATTTAAGAGGTTATCAAGGACGTAAACAGTACTTGGAAATTAGAGAATCATTAATCAATTTACAAGCTTTATTAAAGGGATATTTAGTTCGTAATAGAATCAAGCAGGAAAAGGAAAAGGAATCAGCAACTAAGATTCAATCACTTGTTAGAGGTCATTTTATTAGAATCAAATTTATTAGTGCTATTAAATCATTAATTGAATTGCAAGCAATTTTACGTGGTGTTCATTTTAGAAATAATTTGAATAAACAATTGCGTAAGAGTGCTGCGACTACTTTACAATCTGCAGCTAGAGGTTATTTTGCTAGAAAAGATTATAACAGGGTTTTAAAATCTGCAGTTGTTATTCAATGTGGTTGTCGTAAATTTTTGGCAAAGAAAGAGTATACTGCTTTAAGAGCCGAAGCAAAATCATTAAATAAAATGCAAGAAGTTCAATATAGTTTAGAAAATAAGGTTATTGAGTTAACACAATCTCTAACTGGTAAAATTGAAGAAAATTCTAAATTAGTTAATGAAATCCAAAAATTACAATCATTAGTTCAAGAAACACAAAATGAACATGCAACTCTGAAGGCCAAAAACTTGGAATTTACTGATAAACATAATAGTGAAATTGAATCATTTGAAAATAATGTCTTAAAGTTAAATACAGAAATTGATCATTTAAGAATTAATTATGAAGCTGCTAAAAACAAAGTTGAAGAATTAACCGAATCACAATCTAAATTAAGAGAAGAATTGAAGGAAAATATTGCACAATTAAAACAAGCACAACTTGAGTTGATTGAATCCAATAAAGAAAATACTACTTTGAATGGTTCAATTGAACAATTAAAACAAGAAATAAATGATCTACAACAGCATTTGAGTTCTGGTAGATTCAATAATGCAACTGTTGGTAGAGAACTTCCAAATGGTAATGCGCCATTATCATTTAATGAAAATAGAGGCACGACGATGGATATCTCAAATGGCGGTGATGAAGGTAGTTTGGAGGCAATAAATGTTGAGTTATTACATTTATTAAAGGACTCAAAATCATTACATAAAGAAATTGTTGATGGTTTATTAAAGGGTCTGAAATTACCTCCAGCTTATGTTGCATCGGAAACGAGTAGAAAAGAAGTTTTATTCCCAGCTAGAATTATTATTATTATTTTAAGTGATATGTGGAGATTAGGCTTGACATCACAATCTGAAGCATTTTTAGGTGAAGTTTTATCCGTTATTCAAAATATTGTCACGGGATTAAATGAAGAGGACGTTATACCATATGGAGCATTCTGGTTAACAAATACTCATGAATTGTATTCTTTTGTTG
Source organism: Kregervanrija fluxuum (assembly GCA_003707275.3). NCBI lineage: Eukaryota > Fungi > Ascomycota > Pichiomycetes > Pichiales > Pichiaceae > Kregervanrija > Kregervanrija fluxuum. The sequence continues at coordinate 198,818 of PPNM03000015.1, forward strand.
CCTATGCGCAATCAACGATTTTAGGTAACGAATCAATCAGTCAGGAAATGGGTGAAGAAGAATATGACTTATTTTTGAAATTAATCGCAGACGCCAAGGAAGATTTTGAGTCATTGTCTTACAATATTTATAATATTTGGATGAAAAAGATGTTAAATGATTTAGAAAAAAAGTGTATCTCGGCGGTTGTTTTAGGCCAAGCATTACCGGGATTTATTGCACAAGATTCCTCACCACTAATTAGTAAAATGTTTCAAAAAGATCCAAAATACAAAATGGATGATATTTTAACGTTTTTTAATAATGCATATTGGGCGATGAAGTCATACTTTTTTGAAGTACAAGTTCTAGATAACGTTATAATTGAAATGTTGAAATTCGTCAATGCATTGTGTTTCAATGATTTAATTATGAGAAGAAATTTCCTATCCTGGAAAAGAGGTTTACAATTAAATTATAATGTCACAAGATTAGAAGAGTGGTGTAAAGGCCATGACATACCTGATGGATCAAAATATTTGGCACATTTATTACAGGTTTCAAAATTATTACAATTAAGGAAAAATACTCCTGAAGATGTTGATATAATTTATGAAATATGTTATGCATTGAAAGCCGTTCAAATACAAAAATTGTTTTCACAATATCAAGTTGCAGATTATGAAACACCAATTTCACCAATGATTACACAAACATTAGCTGAAAAAGTTAAAAAAAGTGGTGGGTCAACCGATTTTTTTGAACCTTTAAATAGAGACACATTATTTGAGGATCCATTTAGAAGAGTTGAATTAAGACCATTTAACAGAATCGAAGCATATGTTCCAGCTAGATTAAATGTTCCAAATATTAGAAGAATTGTTGAATTAGCCACCAAAAATGCATCAGTTCAAGAAAATATGTTAGAAGAAGAAGTTGCTTAAATTTGTAAATAAAATAGTCTATAATTAACATTGTTATTATTTTCTTTCGTTTATTATTATTATATCCCTATTATATTAGTCAGTATTTTTTGAATTTTTATATTTTTTTCATTATATTTCTAAATTTAAATTATTTTTTTTTTTACCGGAGGGAAATAAAAATGTAATATTAAACAACATAAAAAATGGCAGAAGAGAAGACAAGGGAAGAATGAATGAATGAGGTTTAAGGAAACTAACTGTACGTAAAAACACACCAATTTAAAACAAAAAGTATAAGAGTAAAATAAAATAAGGAAAATTAAGTAAAAATAAGTAAAATAAAGTAAAATTAGGAAAAAATGATTAACCAAACCTTTAATAATTACTAAAGTGAACAGCAATTGGAACGACAACAACTATAACAATGATAATAATAATTAGAGCGACACATAACTTCAGCTTTAGATTTTTTTTCCACATATCTTTTCTAACTTGATTGGCAGATTTATTAAAGAGCTTTGCATTATTTTGTAGATCATATGTTCTACCATCGATATCTTCTAAAACTTCACCTCTTTGGTTGATAGCTTCCAGATTATTTCTCATTATACCTGCTGATTCTTCAAGTGTATTCTGTAAATTATGAAATTTCGATTGTGATTGTGGTTGTGCTTGGGCCTCCTCATGAGGTGTTGGGTCTTGTTGATGTAATTCTTGGGCAGCATCATCGCTGAATGGATTGTAAGGATCATAAGCCTGGGCACCTGACATTTTAGGAGTATTTTGTTAAAGAGTTCAGACAGTAAATAATAAATAAGCAGTACTAATAATAAACAGAGAGTAACACCAAAATCAAATCAAATTGCCCCGTTTTTTTTTCCTCCTTGATTTTTTTGAAGGCGTTTTGATCCTTTTTTTTTGCGTCGATCGTCTGTTCTTATGTTTATTCAAACTTTTGTTGTACAGTAAGGAGCAAATAGTATGGGATCAGTATTTTTACCACATTTACAGACTGGATGGCATGTGGATCAGGCCATACTATCGGAAGATGATAGATTAGTGATCGTCAGGTTTGGTAGGGATACAGACAGGGATTGTATGTTGATGGATGAACTATTATATAAAGTTTCAGACGCAGTTTCACAGTTTGCCGTTATTTATTTGTGTGATATTGATCAAGTGCCTGATTTCAATGAAATGTATGAATTGTATGATCCAATGACGCTGATGTTTTTTTATAGGAATAAACATATGATGTGTGATTTCGGTACTGGTAATAATAATAAGCTTAATTTTAATTTAAAAGATAAGCAAGAACTCATAGATATAATAGAAACAATTTACAGAGGCGCCATTAAAGGTAAAGGTTTAGTGATAAGTCCGAGAGACTATAGTTTTATGAATAAACTTAAGAATAACTAGAACTACTGGAATAACTTGATATTGAACATAATTAACTAACATATAAATTTGAAATTGCTCAGCGCATTTTTCATGGTCTTTTTTTTTATGTGCACATACTTATCTATTATATTGACGATTGTTTTACATATTTCACAATATAATTTATTCACCCAAACTAACCGACTTTTAAGTTATTTAGTTTTATTATATTAATCAATGGCCTCAAATAACTTTCCATCTTCATTTGAAGATCCTCTAGAAGAGTAAGTAAAAGATCTACATAATAAATTTTCATTTCCCTTTCAAACCCCGTGAACTAACTTTAAGATATAAAACATAGCATGCCTGTTTTCGATAAAATAATCTATCGGTGTAAACAACAACCATTTGTTCCAATTGGATGTTTGGCAACAACAGCAGCAGTTATTATGGCAGCAAGAGGTGTCCGTAATGGTGACGCAAAAGGTGCTCAATTTTGGTTTAGATGGAGAGTTGGTTTACAAGGTTTCACATTAGTTGCATTGATTTTTGGTTCAATGTATTTTGATAAAGCCTTCACAAAACAAAAGAAATCGGATGAAGAATTGGCAATTGAAAAAGCACAACTAAGACAAAAATTATGGGTTGAGGAATTAGAAAGAAGAGATCAAGAAATGAAGGATAGAGCCAGAAGAGCCGAATTAGCAAGGCAACATAAATTAGATAATGAAAATAAAGGTGAAGACTAATTACTATATAAATTTATACGACGAATATATTTGTGTTTTCTTATGGTTTTTTTATTTTTATTATTAATATATAGAATTGTTTACGGATGAAATATATAGAAAAGAATAAAAATTTCAGTTTGAACTTAAACTTATTCTTGTTGTTGTTGTTGTTCTTGCTCGTGTTCTTGTTCTTGTTCTCTTTGTAATTTCTTTTTTAATTTCTCTTCTTTTCTATTAAATCTGACATCGTTGGGGTTGAATCCAGCTTCTTTAGACCCGTAATATGCCCACTCTGGTGTTTCAGAAATATAATCCATAGAATCAAAACTTTCACCCGATTTTAATAATTCAAAGAATTTATCATAATCAATGTGAGTAAACCATTTATTATTGATAAAAAATCTTTTATGTGCCATTAGAATACAACATGAATGGGCATGTTCAGCAGCCAACCCATATGCTAAACCTCTATTATTTAATTCATTATTTAATTTATTAACAAATCTTTGGCATTCCTCATAAAATGGAATATTTTGCATCGTCAATGGATTACCATTACCATCACTTGAACCACAAAATGTTGCACCTTTAATTTCAATTAATGCAGGATTCCCTCTCTCAACCAAATCTGCGTAAGACAAAACATCTTCCATATTAAAACCTTTAACTAATGTTAATCTGAAAACCGTACGTTGATGCTTTTGAGTTGTATTTAAAATATCTAGACATCTATTCATTCTTTCCCAAAAATCTCTAAATAATGGTCTATCAACAGTTTTTAATGAAGATTTTGTCGGTGCATCAATTGAAACATATAATTGTGTAACCTTATTTAATGCTTCTAGTTGATCAGGATGCTGTGCGTTACAAACTAAAAATGATGAAATACCTTTTTCATGTAACATTTTCAAAAACTCATTAATGTATGGATAAAAAATTGGTTCACCAACTAAGGATAAAGCGCAATGCTTGACTGTAAATGCTTCATCAAATCTATCGAATAATATACCTGGTACACCACGCATTTGTTTAATTTTTTTGTAATGGCCTGCTAAAGCACCGTTTAAAATTAAATCGGGTTTATCAACTTCCCACCTCCATGTGGTACCAACTGGGTTTGTTCCATGTCTCCAACAAAAGACACACTTATTTGAGCATGATAATGATGGTGTAGTTTCCATACATCTGTGAGAATTAATACCATAAAATGCAAATTTATAACAGAATCCACGTCCACGTAATGCAGATTTTGTCCATCTACAAATTTTAACACCAGAATGCGATCCAACAATTGTATAACCTTGTTTTGTTAATGACTTAAAAGTAGGTGAATCCTTTGCCACCATTTCTTTTTTGATTAGTTTAACTTTTTTATTATCTTTACCATTACCCTCATTTGATAAATCTTCCATATCAACCAATGTACCTTCATCAGAAGTATCATCGTCATTTTCATTATCTGAATCAGAATCGGATTCGGAATCGGATTCGTTTTTTTGTAGAATAAATGGCTCATTGTCAACTAACATTTTACTTAGCCCGTCACACCAACTATCAACTAATTTTGGATTATTTTTAACGCAAACCTCACCTAATGGATGCAAACGCCTTCCACCTAACTTTGATAAGAACTTATCCGCAAATTTAGCTTGATAACAAAAATTTTCTGAATATGATTCCTTGTCACCCAAACCTAAAACAGTGAACCCTGTTAGCTTTTTTAATGGGAATTTATCGATACGGAAATCCTGGTAGGTATCTTGTAGAAACTCCAAAAAATAATCAATTGGTGAATCGGATTCATATGACGGTAAAACTAAAATATAAACTAAGTCCTTCAAATCAGGCGGAGTTGAGATAAAGTATGAATCAAAATCTTCTAAATCATTATCTAGATTTAATAATTTCGGTGTGTTTGTAACATTCAAATTATTTAATGTTGATAAAATCTTTTCTGCCGCTGTTTTTGAAGAGCCAGTCAAGGAAGAATAAAAAATTATAAAGTTTGAGTTCAATAATGATTCGTTATTCTTTGAATAGACTATATCAGCTTTGCTTTTCAATTTTTCAATATTTCTAGCCTTAATGATCTTTGGAACTTTAGTTTTGGCATCCCTTATTTTCAGTGATGATTCATTTAAACTTCTGATATTTTTATTTTTATTTTCAATTCCACGTCCAGCACCAGTTGAAGCATATTTAATTTTTTTATAGTTCAAAAAGATAAACGCAATCAACAATATGGCCGATAATAGCAATATTTGGCTTTCAAAATATAGTAATATTGAAAACGAAAGTATACTCAAAGTTAGCTCGTTCATTTTATTTACAATTAAAGAGAAATGAAAAGTCTAAACAACCAAATCAGATTATAATAGAACAATGTTCATATGAAAAATTTTTGTATGTGGAAAAAAAAATAAAAAAACTTTAAACGAAATATTCCTCTCCGTGAAATTTATCGCTTAAAGTCACGTGACGGATGTGAGACCGACGTAGAACAGTCTGGTCTATTCACTTGGCTTGAGTATAATACAACAGAGGAGAATAAGATGTAGTAAAATAGTGCAAAAATTATCTAGTAGTGTTACATTCTTGTGTAGTACACATTGACTGGCAATAAGGGTCTCCATAGAAGGTTAGTAAAAGCTTAAAATGGTCAACATAATACGAAAATTAGTATACTGGTCTCCTGAGCAATAATATCCTTGTATTACCTGAACAACGCTGTCTGGTTGTAATCCAATTCCAACAGTTACATACCATATCATCAGATGCTTGTTGTTTATTCTGCTTTACGCTTTATAAAGGAAAAACGGTAAAACGGTAAATCATAAACAGTAAACAATAACAGACGTCTAGACTACGTCATAATCCGAAAGTGTGGACATTCTGAGCTACAAGTAACGTGTTGAATGGAAGTTGGTGAGATGTCTACATATATATAGAACTGAATAATAGATTAAGATAAAAAAGCTATAATTAGCAATTGCAATGTCTGTGTAGGATGCAAACCAAGAAAAACAAACTTTACTGGTCATAAAAATTTCAGCAAACAATAGGTGGAAACTGTAAATAACAGACAAACCAACTCCCAAAATAAATAAATATTGCTGCGCTTCATGAATTGTGAGAATACCTCGATTTCCCCATTTATAAACTTTCTTGTGTGTATGATTTATGTTATTCTTAACTAAATAGTAAATTATTCACTGTTTTTTAAAAAGGTTGGTTCATCATTAATTATCCAATAAAATATATTAATTTTATTCAATGCCTCTGTTCAGAAGGGAATCAAAAAAGGAATCTTCAAAAGTTGCTAACGCTGCTTCTGTTAAGAATAGTCCTGCTCAATCACCAGGTTCTTCCCCAGTTATACCGGTTGCAACTGCTTCAAATTCAAATATAAATCTAATACCTGTTAAGTCCTCGACTTCTATTCAGTCAGCTGCGTCAGAGCATTCTACAGTTGATAAGCTGCATAGGAGTTCGTCGGTTTCTCAAAAATTCAAGCATTTATTTTCACATGATCATAGTAGCAATAATAATAATGATAACGATGATGAGTCTCTGCGAAGGGCCAATTCAACTTCAAGTATACCAAAAACTTACCAGTTACCTTCGTATAATAACCCACAGCCCTTGCCAATACCGGATAGAACCCTGGGGCAAGGTAGGCCAACACTGTCAATTAATTCTAACTCAGATCCAAACTCTCCCACCTCTTTACCAGTTAAAAATTCTGCAATTAGTTCTCCAAATAGTCCAACAAATCTAGAACTGAACAATTCTTTAAACAAATTAAAATTAATGGAACCGGTAGTTGAAAATGATCTGGATGAATTATTGGATATTCCGGATAAAGAAGCACAATTGAAAATTAAAGAAATTCAGCAACATCAACACAGCATTCAACCACAACCCCTGTCACAGTTACAATCTCAATCACAGACATCATCTCAATCATCCCGCATCATTCCAAAAACCAATATTTCTACAGATTCTAATTCTAAGCTGTCTGCTTCAAATTCAAATAAATCTTCTCCGGGCTTGCCAGCTTGTGATGTCAATGATATAAATGGAGGTTCATCAACTTCTTCCCTTTCTTCGATAAATTCATTATCAAATCCTCATAATGCCGTTAATTCAAATTCTGTTCGCCCAGGTCGAGGAAGTTCGTTGATTTCAAAACTTATACCCGGGCATGCTTCAGTCAGCAATAATAATAATATTAGTAATGGTGTATTACAGCCGCCACAAAAAGCACATAGTAATACCATTTCATCCAAAACTCCTGAAGATTATTTAATGTCATCTGATTATTCTTCAAGATCAGATTCTACAGCTTCAAATAGCTCAACAAATCGACAACGTTCAACTTCAGTTTCATTAGCAACACCTTATGAAAATTCGAATTTATCAAGTAATCAAAATAGTGGATTTTTTAATCCGTTGAAGCATGCACAATCCGTTAGTTATTCTGCTACACATTTACATAATCAACGTGAAACAATATTAAAATTAAAAAATGGTAGACTAATGATATCGACTGACGGCAGAACCCATGAGCATGACTATAATAAATATAAAACTCAGCCTGTCAAATCAAATGCAAGTTTATTTAGTTGGATGAAAAAGAAAGATCCAAATGATTCCGCATTTGGTTCAATTGAGAATTCAATTAGTTTGTTACCTGATTCCTATAGTAAGCAATTAATGGAACTGAAAAGAGATCCAAAAAATTTTAGATGGAATTATGAAGATTCTGATGATGAGGATGATGAGAAAGAGGAAGGGGATGATGATGATGAGGACGAAGAAGATGAAGATGGTGAAGATGAATTTGATGATGAAGCAGATGATGAACTGATCGAACCAATAATAGGGAAAGATCAGCTGTATCTGATAAATAGTATGATGGATAAAATTGAACATCCAAATAAATTTAAGGAGAAAATCAAAGTTAATAAAGTTCAGAAGTTAACCTTAACTGAAAAATATGGTGTTATTGAAGGTATTGTCGGTAAAGGATCTTACGGAACAGTTTGTATTTCATCCAAAACGATTGGCACGAATAAAAAAAATAAAGTATTCTACGCAATTAAGCAATTAAAACAAAGACCACATGAATCATTACATCATTTTGGTAATAGAGTTACAAGTGAATTTATGATTTCTTCCTCCTTAACTCATCAAGCGATTATCAATGTTTATGATTTAATGGTTGATCCGGTTTCAATGACTTATTCACAGATTATGGAATTTATACCTTGTGGAGATTTATTTTCGTTAATTTCGGTTACAAATGGTTTAGAAGTTATTGAATGCGACTGTTTTTTTAAACAAATTTTAAATGCAATTACTTATTTGCATTCAGTTGGTATATCACATAATGATTTGAAAGTTGAAAACTTATTACTAACAAGGAAAGGTCAATTAAAAATCATTGATTTTGGAACTTCGGCGGTTTTCAAGACAGCTTGGGAAGATAAAGTTCAACTTTCGAAGGGAGCGTGTGGTTCGGAAAGATATGTTGCACCAGAACAATACAATCAAGAAAAAGAATATGATCCAAGGTTAGGAGATGTTTGGTCACTAGGTATAATTTATCTTGTTATGTTTTATGGTAGTTATGCTTGGGAAGCTGCTAAAAAATGTGATGAACATTATGTAAGATATCTGGAGACTCGTGCAACGTTCGATTATAGTCAAAAATCTACAACTATCCCAAAACAATTTTTACAAACGAGGAAGGGATCATTTAATCAAATTGAGAGTATTTCAAGTGGTGCATACCCAAATTCAAGAAGATATGTTCTATATAATATCTTAAATCCTGATCCAAAATTTAGAATGAGAACTTACCAAATTTGGCAAAGTGATTGGATTAAAAATTTTATTGTTTGTGATGCAGGTAGAGGGTTTGTTTCTTACGATAATTATATTGAAATGGCTTTGCAAAATGCCAACGTGGAAGAGCAACGTAATAAATCACCAGTTTAATTACCGAAATAGTTAGCAAATTATAATAATAATAATAATAGTAATAATAATAATAATAATAATAATCAAATTTTTATGTTTTTAATAATTAATAGTAGTATAATAGTAGTAATAATTAAAAAACCTTATATTATAGAAATTTTTTAAATATAAAGACAACCCATTAGTAATCAACAAAATTAAACAAAACTATATAAATAATATAATAATCAAATTTAGTTGTTGAAGAAATGTGGGAATTCCTTCATGTTATATTCTAAGTTACCCTTCTTGGATAAGAATTTAACGTAAGCACCATCTTCCTTGACTTCATTGTTTTGTCTCTTTGAAACGTATTCAGCTCTGTTTAAATTGGTGAAACCCCATTTCTTAGAGATAATAATCTTTTGTTGACCTGGGAACTTGTATCTAGCTCTTCTCAAAGCTTCAATAACGACAGCTTTGTTGGAATCTTTAGTTCTGATAGAAATTAAAATTTGACCAATAGTAACTCTAGCAGCGGTACCATGGGGTTTACCCCAAGCACCTCTCATACCTTGTTGCAATCTATCGGCACCGGCACATGACAACATTTTGTTAATTCTTAAAACGTGGAAAGGATGAACTCTAACTCTCATGTGGAAAGATTCTCTACCAGCTTGAACAGTAATGTATTTATTAGCACAAATACGAGCAGCTTCCAAAGCTTCGGAAGATAATTGTTCAATTTCGTTAGAAACTAAATGGACACAAAGAGGGAAATCATCAACAGATGCCTTCTTTCTACCTAAATCAAAGATTCTAATCTTGGAATCTGGGACACCTCTATTATATCTAGATTTTGGGAAAGGCTTATTCTTACAGTATCTGTAACATCTAGCTGGTCTTCTAGCCATTTTGAAAAATTAACTAGTTAAAAAAAAATGTGTTAGTTTATTATTAATAATCAAAAAAAATTAAAGAAGTGGAGACGGGAGAAAAGTAAAAATTGGAGAGAAGCTGTGGTGATAAATTTTTTTCCATTGATTATTAATCAAGTAAAAGTAAAAATAAGTGTTTCTTTGCAATATAAGTCGAATGTCTAATTAAAATACCATGAAATGCTGGTGCATAATACTGAAATAATCAAAATCATTATAAATATACTATCCAATAATTCGAATGAAAGTAACCATATCAGCATAATAAAAATATGCCAACTTCAATGACTAGTATATTGAAAATAATATACTTTCAAAAACACATTCACTTTTCATATTCATTGTTCGTTTACTCTAATATCAATTTCAAATTGTTAAACTATGCTGATTAACAAGTTCAAGTTAGTTTTTTCACATCTTGTTTTCCCTTTAAATAATTTAGATTTAAATTGACTTTTGCTTCCCTCTATCCATATTCTATCTATTAATCTAATGTTTATTAACTTACCTTTTTGTTTAGTGAGATGTATCTTCTCTAGAAGCAGAAAGCTGAAGCCAGAACTGAAGATATCAAAAGAAAAATGAAATTTTGCAGCTTCCCACTGTGAGAGTTTTCCTAACTGCGATTCGCGCCATTGAGAGATAAAACAGTCTCACAAAATGAAAAATTACTAATCCATTTTGTGAGAGGTGGTGAGGGTATAAAATTTTATTAACCCTTAATATTTACACGTGCTACCAATTTTGAGGGTTTTGTTTTGTAAATTTGTAATCCGCCACTTTTCTCCAACACTGCCTTGTGGCTGATATTTAATTATTTAAATTTTTAAAAAAAAAAGTATTGAAAAAAAATTTTAGAATACTAAATCAGTTATCGGAAAATTAATCTGTTTATCTTGATATCAGTTATTATAACATCGGCAATATGGGTAGATATTCAGTGAAAAGGTATAAAACTAAAAGGAGAACTAGAGATTTGGATTTGATTTTCAATGATTTATCAGATGCCAAAACCATTCAATCTCTAAAGCAACAACCTGAAGACGAATTTAGACCAGGTTTAGGACAATATTATTGTTTACCATGTGATAGATATTTTCAAGATAATAAGGCATTAAAAACACATTTAAAACATAAGGTTCATAAAAGAAGAGTTAAAGATTTAAGCGTTAATCCATACACAAATCTAGAAGCTGAAGCTGCATCGGGTACAAATCTAGAGAAATATATTTCAAGTGTCGAAAAATATAAAAAACAAGAGCCAACAAGGAGAGAAATGGCTAATGAATTATTAAAGACCCAAGTTGATGAATATGATCAAAGGGACAGATTAAAATGGGAACAAATGTACCCTGAAAAAGCCGAAGAAGAAAGATTAAATAAATTAAAAGAAGAAGAATCAAAGGAAAAAAACCAGGACAGTGTTGATGAAGAAATTGTCATGGATTAATTACTATACGCTTACTATACTATTATAAAAAAAATTCATATTCTTTTTCGATAATCCTTCTGTTTGTACATTAATGATGATTTAGCAACTTCTTTTACTTTCCTTTCTATATATAATATGTTATAAATTATTAGGATATACAAGTTAAAAATATATAGGATATCTATTACTATGCGCTCATTTATTTTCTCTCATGTCTTTGACGTTAAATGGTAACCCTTTCATTATAACAACATGACCAGTTTTAACATCTTTTCCGCTAATTCTATTACACTCAGTATAAAGGTTATCTTCATTGTGGGGATGAAAACCTTTCCCATTACAATTTGTGATTGTTGGAACGCCAGGTGGATCTGTTAATCTAAATATTCCCAGTTTCTTGTTAAACTTTTCGTCTGGTGAACAAACAATTGCAATGGCCTCGTTAAGCATAATTTGATATGAATTTTGTGTGTGTAAATCAACGGATGATAAAAAGCATGACTGTGTAGGATGTGTATGAATCCAACCTAATATAAATAAATCTGGATCTTCTTCATCTATAAATTCAAACATTTTTTCTTCATTTTTAGTTGTACATGTATTTGGGGTAGAATCTTGTTCCGGAATTAATAAATAATTTATAAAAAATGCATTCCTGTTCAATTTACCTAACAAGATGCCACATGTTTCAAGTTTTTTGGAAGTATTTGTTTCTGCAATTTTTAAAAATCGTGATGTTAATTCTGAAGGTAAAAACAAAGTTCGAAGTGGTGCTCCACCTTCTGTGAAATTTACAGTCTTGTGATTGATGTTTTGTTGCTGTAATTGTTGTTGTTGAAAAGCAGAGGTTAATGAAGATATATGGTTTGGTGCGTGTAACTGAGTTGCCGAACTAAATGAAGGCGGCTTGGGTTTAGGTAATTGTGGATGAGGTGGTAATATTGGTGGATGCGAAGGCATTTTAGGTAATATATGATGATCTTCTTCTTCAACGGCAAATTCGGGAACTTTTGGGTATGTAGGTAACGCTATTTTACCTCTTGATTCTAAACTTGATAACGAACTATTTGATAATGATCTTAATTTCTTAGACAATTCGTAATCGTCCGAATGATTAGAAGATTTTCTTCTTTGTTCCTCTTTTTTCTTTTGTATTGATTCCTTTTCTTGTTGCTCTTTTAGTTGCTTAAATTTCATATCTTGTAGTTCAATTAACTGTCTTTTTCTGCGTTCGGATTCTTGATATGAATCATAACTTTCCTTCAAAACAGACTGTATTTTTTCAACTTCAGACATAACCTCGGGTAATTTTGATTTTAATCTTACATATTCTTGATAAAGATTACCATTTGGAGAATCTTTGTGCTGGAGATAGTCTATCTTTATATATTTCAGGTCCGGGTGTTTATACAATTTGTTCACAAATAAATCAATGTATCTTAAATATAAAACAAATGCCTCATCAAGAATACCCTCTTTCAAATAAGACTTACCATGATGCAATAACCTACTTGAAGACCTTATCCAGATTTGCAATGCAACACTGGTTGAATATTCATAAGATATGGATGTTTGTCTTAATACCCTCGGATCGGGTGGAGGAGCAATATTCAAAGATGAAGAGGTACTGGATATGGTTGAAAATGAACTGTTTCTCCTTGAATTAATAGTCATGTTTAGATTAATAGATAAAAAGATCTTAAAGTTTCCAGTAAACGAACAAATATATTATTAAAAAGAGATAACCCAAAAGGTTACGAATTTTCCTCGCGATCTGATTTTTGCCTTCTTTTCATGTTCATGAATTATCAACATTACCTATTATATATTCCTTATTATATTATTACAAATAATCTACTTTTAAAGGTTGGGTCTTCTCCATCTAATCATGTCTCCAGTACCTACAAATGCCCAAACATATTTCTTTTCGCAAAAAATTCCACTTAAACGTCCTAAACTCACATCTTTTTCACAGAGTGGATATATCGTTGGAATTGATTTTATGCTGGCCGTAGAATGTAAAACAGTACCTGAACCCCATTTGAGCTTTGTAATCATTTTATTTCTAAAAATGCGGTTTCGAAAAGATGTTTCTTCTAATTTACGGGAGGTGGACGCAGATACAGCCATTTTTATCTCTTGTTGCTGGTATTGTGATTGTTGTAGTGATGATGATGACGATCCTTGGTTTATTATTTCAAGTAACGATAATGGATGTCCATTTGCGTGAAACGATGTTAACGAAGAAATCGATCCTGAATGTCTGTTCCTGATTTGTCTGTTTTTCGATTTTAGTTTACCGTCCCCTACTGATTCAACCGTTCCTCTTTCCACCAATGAAGAAGAAATTGCCTTAATGGCAGTATTGTCGCTGTGTTTGTTATTATTAATATTCATTATTTTTGTCACCTTTTTTATTCTAGGCAAGCTTCTTGGTTGAAATTCGTAGAATCTAATATATCCATCATCGCCTGCAGTACAAATTATATACGACAATGTTGATTGAGAAATAAATTTATCTACTTGAACGGATCTAATCCACGATTTAGAGCCCTGTAATCTGGCAACTAATTTTAGTAAACCATTTTCTAAATTATTGGAAAATATACTTGGATACTGAACTTCGTGAATTGATACTATATCATCTTCACCGCCAGAAACTATATATTTACCATCTTCTGTGAATGTTGCAGTTAAAATTCCGGCATAATATGAAGGCATGACATCTGTTAACTTCTCTGTTAAAATATCAAAAATCCTCAAGTAACCATCATCACATGTAATAGCCAATATATTGTGATATATTGGGTGAGATTTAATACTTGAAATGGCTTTATTTGACAATTTATAATGTGAAATCGGATTAGAAGTAATGTTATTATTGTTGCTGTTGACTAAACTCCTAAAAATTTTGAGATATTCTTCCTGTTTTACAGTTTGGGTTGAATTATACGATTCCGAGTCTTCCAAATCTCTATCAAATATTAAAACATCACCATCTGAAAAACCAACTGAAGCAAAAGAACCGCATTGAGACCATTCAATTGAAATAACCGGTTTGTTTTTTAATTTTGAATTTTTGTTCCACCTGGCATATTTCATTCTGAGAGGATTCAACCATAATATATCTCCACTTGCAAAGCCAACCAAAATATCCAAATTTTTTTCGCCACTCAACGCTACATGTGCAAACGTTGAAAAGCAAGTTATAACACTATTTGAAACTGTTAATTTTAAGGCAGGCGGTTCAATTTCAATTTCTTTGGGATTATCTTTCAGAATGATAAAATTGATAATTCTTCCATGGCATGAAACCATAAAATTCTCTGAATTATTCATTTTTTTAAGGTAGGAATCACCTGTTTCTACCTTTTCCAAAAAGCTTGACGTTGATCTAGCAATATTACTCTTCGGTTGTTTAAAAGAGTCGAATGATGAATTGTTGGATAAATTACTATTATGAAATGAATTTTTGTTTCTACCAAACAATTTACCTCCAATGCCTAAATTATCATTATTGCTATGATTGTTATTATTTGACGAAGAAGAGGAGGAGGAGGAAAGCGATTGGATATTTCTAACGTTCTCAAAATCAACTATAGTAGAAAAACAACCTGGTGTTAAATGAACTTTCTTAAAAGAGTCTGATATAAGCGGGTTAATCATGCATCCAAACGGCAAAACTTCCGTTTTATCGTCAGGTTGAACACCTATTAAATCTTTTGGAATTGTCAGCGGGGTATTGCCTAATTGATTAAAGTGAAAAGCACCAGTAGGGGAATGATATTTTCTCAAATTGTATTCAACGAATTTAGACACTGCAGCATATGTTGATGGATCATTTGGAGATAATGGAGTACGTGATATACGTATGGCAACGTCAGGTTCAAATGTTGAATCAAGTACGGAAAATTGAAACTCTTCTGAATTGACACGGAAAATCGTGTTTTGATCAGTTGATTGTATTGGGAAAATACTAGAGTTAAGAGTCTGGCTGAATGGTATACTGGGTTTATTGAACCTTGATAGATCGGGCGGCAGATACATGATATTCATTTGTCCCTATTCTGTGAAAGGTAAACTGTCCAGAAATCGAAGAAATTATTGATAAGCGTGGAAGACTTGTCGCTAATTTACTAAATAAATGGTCCTAGCATGTTCTATTATTACATACTGTATGATTAAAATTATGGCAACCAACTGATTAGAGTGTATTTCCTGACTTGCTTTCAGTTTTCATAGGTTCAATAAAATTACCATAGATTTTGTTCTTATTCCTTGGTGAAATAATTTTTGGAGTAATAACATATTTAGCCTTGCACTTTATAGGCTTTTAATAACAGAATTTCTAACGTGATATTTTATCATTTCATCATTATTCTAGAAATATCCTATTTTCAATCAATACTATTTTTGTATTCATTAAATCATGATCATAAAACTTTTTAATATCATCAGATGAGCTACGTTACGCAGAAAAACAGACAACCTACTTCGATCATTTAACCCAGGTTTGCTCCTACGAATATGTTTAAGCTTTCAAATTTTTATCAATGCTATGTTTATACCTTTAAATGCAAAGTTTGTTAAAACTTTTTTTAATTTAGGTTCAAGTACTTACTAAAGAATTCATCATATAGTAGATTCCAACGTTAAAAAATGAACCAGACCTTATACACGATTGCAGTAATATATCGTTTCATTATTTTGTTCTACCGGCCGAAGTTATGATGATTTTTTCCCTTGATAAAAGCTAAGCGTTTTAGGTAAATATTGTTTATTTGTTTCTGCATGTAACTATATTAACTTGTTTGTTCAGTTAGGATTTATTCTGAGCCAAATTGGGCTAATGCAGGAAGCATTTTGGGTTTGGCCAAGGATACAATTGCAAGATACACTCGTTCTCCAGGTCAAAGTTTGATGAACTGGGTTGTAGCGGTGACGAAATTTTCTTTTGCTTTTGCTGGTTGTTCTATTGTTTCCCCTGAAGTTATATCAGAAATGAAAAGACCATGGGAATTTTGCAAGAGTATGGTTGTTGCTCACATTATCATTTTGGTCGTGTATTTAATTTACGGTAATTGTGTTGACTCAAACCAGGGGCAGTTTAATGATTCTCCAGTAGTCTTTGGAATTAGCGATATGTCTGTTCCTGAAGGTTTGTCTTTTATGACTTTTGCAGCATTTTTTGTTCAAAATATTTTCTTTGCAAGAACTATATACCTATGATATATAAAAACATCAAGTTAAATTCCAAATTTGGTTTCGTTGTTTGGTCTATTACAGTCGTCCTAGGTTGGTTTGCCATTTTTGTTATGGGTGCCGGTGTTCCTCAAGTTAGCGCAGTTTCCGCCTTCACTCCTTCCCTCACAATGGTTCCGTTAGCATATGTTATTCCCAGTTGACTTCTTTGTATCGTCTTGCAGATGCAGCTTATGTCCAAAATTTTGTGCCATTGAATTCCATTGTAGAGCAAATTTCGTTCATTGTATTTTCGACGTGGCTATGAAACTTATCGGATCGTTACCATATGTTACATTATTTTCTGTTTAGCTTCTCTTTCTTTTTCAGGCTTAAGTCTTTGGGCATCCGTTGAGTATATTAAATATATTTTTGAAGTTACTGACGCAAGTTCTTCATGTACTTCACCTATTTAAGTTTAGAAGGGCACAATACTATCCAAGCTTTATTCTTTTTTCATTACCTCTACACTAATTTAGTTTTGCTCCATTTATTTTTATAAGTACACGTCATTTGTTTAGCGCTTTTTAAACATTGAATTATCTAATTATTCTTTATTAAGATGATTTTTGCAAATAATATTTCATCTATCTATGAAATGGTGATGGTGTACCTAACTGTTTTGAAATAATATAGATAGATATTCAAATGCACTTAAAAAAAAAAAAAAAAGCTTTTTGCTAATAAAAATTTGTTTTACTATCTTAGAGAAAGTTACAAAGTTTTAACATTTTCGTAGCACATTCTTAAAGCTTCGTACTTCGTTGTTTTATTAAGTAATATGATAATATTCCCATCATTCTAAGGCTCGAAGCGTCGTGTAAATTAATTTGAGGGAGCTCCACGATGCGACCGATATAAATACTATTGCCTATAAATCTTTATTAGTTGGTAAAACAATTCACCTTATGCTGTTAGTGGTTCTCCGCTTGTTTTAATTATAAATATTTGCCAATATGTCGGCACATGTAAACTCGATTTCAACTTTTCGACAAAGTTTGATTTTGTATTGAGACTAAAATTATCATCATCTTTTCTACTCAGCTATGGCAAACTTTATGAAGTCTTATAAAGTATTATTTTGAACATTCATTTTTTTTCATTTCTGTTATGTTTTGTAATTTATTTAGTTTTGGTTTAATTGAAATTCGATTTTTTAATGACTTTTATCATTAGTAGAATACAAAATAAAAAACTAAATGCCGAATATTGGAATGAAAAATTTGGAGTAAAAAAAGGACCGAAAACTAATTGTTAACAAAAATCTTGAAATCATTTAATTACACAAAGAAAGCCGATCAACTTTTTAACATATACTGGGCTTTATTAATTAAAAAGGAAATAGATAAATTGGTATAAAAATTTGCACCAAAAAACGTGATAGTTTGTTTTGTTGGTTGTTCCAAAAATTTTATTCAACATATCCTAAAATAGAATGGGCTTATTATCACACTTTGTGATAGTACAACAATATGTTGTGTGACAACATGTAAGGCTGTGAAAGTGCAATTCGCACCATGGACAAGTTTTTTTACATGCATTTATGATTTGTACGCATGAAAACTTTGAAAAAATCAGAATTTTGGTGTTTGCCTGTGAACAAACTAAATAAAAATTATTTAGATATGCAGAACATGTCATATTAACAATTTAAAGAAATTATAATTATTCAAAAACAAAGGCCAAGGAAATTCTTAGTCTTCGATAAGATACTATACAGTTGCCAATAAAAGAAATATAGAGATAACAAAATGAAATCAAAATGTCTCATTTAGTATTGGTAGAAAAAAAACAAATTCCGTACATCAAAACATAAAAACGCAGAACATAATATACAAAAAAACAAGTGAACTATCCAAAAACCTAATTGAAAAAAAACTATAGTGCAAACAAAACGACAATCAATCCATAAAGGAAAGAACTACCTTTCAAATTTGCCGCATCACCTTGATAAAGGCTGACGCTATATGGAGTGGTTAAAGCACTTTCGGATGGTTGAATTACTAATGTTGTAGCTAGACCGCTATTATCATCAATTTTGGTTGTAGGAACAGAAACTACGGTAGTCATTGAATTTTTAACAAGTACAGCACTAGTTGAAGCAGATTTAAGACCTTGAACAAATGCAGTGGACGTTGAGGCCAAAGCAATACTAGTCTCCGTTTCATCAACAGAGGTGGTAGCTGTAGTAGTGAATGAACCAGACAATGTGGATGTAGATTCGGAACATGGAACTAAAACAACACTAGTCTCTGTTTCGTTGACAACAGTGGTAACAGTGGTAGTGAATGAACCAGACCATGTGGATGTAGATTCGGAACATGGAACTAAAACAACACTAGTCTCTGTTTCGTTGACAACAGTGGTAACGGTAGTAGTGAATGAACCAGACCATGTGGATGTAGATTCGGAACATGGAACTAAAACAATACTAGTCTCTGTTTCGTTGACAACAGTGGTAATAGTGGTAGTGAATGAACCAGACCATGTGGATGTAGATTCGGAACATGGAACTAAAACAACACTAGTCTCTGTTTCGTTGACAACAGTGGTAATAGTGGTAGTGAATGAACCAGACCATGTGGATGTAGATTCGGAACATGGAACTAAAACAACACTAGTCTCTGTTTCGTTAACAACAGTGGTAATAGTGGTAGTGAATGAACCAGACCATGTGGATGTAGATTCGGAACATGGAACTAAAACAACACTAGTCTCCGTTTCGTTAACAACAGTGGTAATAGTGGTAGTGAATGAACCAGACCATGTGGATGTAGATTCGGAACATGGAACTAAAACAACACTAGTCTCTGTTTCGTTAACAACAGTGGTAATAGTGGTAGTGAATGAACCAGACCATGTGGATGTAGATTTGGAACATGGAACTAAAACAATACTAGTCTCTGTTTCGTTGAGAACAGTGGTAACGGTGGTAGTGAATGAACCAGACCATGTGGATACGCTTGGAGATGGAATCTCAACGTATGTTTCGGTAGATGATGTTGGAATACCACTTGGACCAATCACAGTAACTGGAGTCACAACAGTAGATGTGTAGGATCCAGACCAGTAATGTGTAGAGCTTTCTGGAATACCAATATAAGTATCGGTGGTAACAACTGAGCTGCCATCACTGTTAGTGGTGGTGTAAGTCACAGTGCTGGTTTCAGTGTAAGAGCCAGTCCATTCGTAAGTGTCACTAATGGAATCCGATGAAGTAGTAGACGAAGTAGCTGAAGAAATTGGTGCAGTCACGGTGACAGTTAAAGTGTATACATCATCAGCTCTTTTAGCTAAGCTTTCATCTTCATTCAAGAAAACTAGGAATAAGCCAACGTAGTAATTTCTTTCGGAAGTTAATGGGCCAGAAAGATAGACATCAGCAGCATCTTCGTCGATAAGATCAACAGTTGCGGAAATATCTAAATTAGTACCAGAGCTCTCCCCGCTAATAGCAAATGGGGTTCCACTTGGGGAGTATTTACCCGAGACAGAAGAAAATTCATACCCGTATAAAGCTTGGTTAGAAACATTAGATATAATATCAAAATCAGTGAAGTCTAAGACACCAGGAATAGAAATGTGAAAGTAAATCTCATCATCATCAATATAACCATCAATAGATGGAGTTGGGCTTGGGGCAAAGGACGAAGAACCAGTTGATTGATAAGTGTGACTTATAGAGCCAGAGGAAGATGATGCAACGGATGATGGAGTTGGAATTTCAACGTATGTCTCAGTGGATAATGTTGGAATACCACTTGGGTCGATCACAGTAACTGGAGTCACAACAGTGGATGTGTAGGATCCAGACCAGTAATGGGTAGAGCTTTCTGGAATACCAATATAAGTATCGGTAGTAACAACTGAGCTGCCATCACTGTTAGTGGTGGTGTAAGTCACAGTGCTGGTTTCAGTGTAAGAACCAGTCCATTCGTAAGTGTCACTAATGGAACCAGATG